>LTAE01002998.1:7421-39974 GCA_001647135.1 Pontederia paniculata | reverse complement strand
GGGGGGGGGGAACTATCATATGCTTTCTGAAAAAAGTATGCATCTAAGGTAGATATCATTTTATATAAATTTACATGTGAGTTATAGTCACATATATGCTCCTATTTACCTATTGTTTTCCATCTTTGAAGGTCCATTTTTCTAGCTAAATTGATACATGTGAGTTTTTTTATAACAAGATGATAAATACCTTTGTAAGATAGTAGGAGGAAATATAATTAAAAAAATGCATAAAAAGGAGAAACATACCTCATGTGTACTTCATCTCGCATTCTAGTAGTATCTTTTTCAGACTCGTCTTCTCATCTTCTAATTTAACAACTATATTCTCTTGCTTCTTAATTATTTCAACAACAACAATCTAAATCCTCTTTCTCATATTGTCCTTCTCTCATCCCTCCTTTGGGTATCTTCAGAATTAGATGTAGATGTTGAATCATTGATACTATGTCAACACTTCCTCAAGCATTGCTCTGTCATGAGAGACTGGGTTTACCATCATTATTGTCACCTCTTAGCTCATTCTTATCTCGAGCATGAACGTTACCCGTGCTTTGGCCAACTCATTCTTACGACAATGCCACAAAGTTATATTGTTATATACCCCCTAAAATCCTTATATAAGTATCTCAATTGTCAAATCCAATAAACTGAAGGACCTTTAGGACATTGGATACCTACTAGTCGATAATTGTGCCTCCTACTTCGATGAGTTGTTCAAAACCTTTGTATTCGTACCAGAATCTTGAAATTCTTCCTATGTTAAGTGAATCATATGGATCCCATGTGAATTGCCTTAACAAAAGTGACGAGGGGCTTCTTTGTCGTAGGACGTGAATGATGACGTAAAAGCAGAGGTGAGTACTTTGACATCATCGCTTAGGCCCTGTTTGGATCACGAACAACACAAAGCTTATTCTCACTTTTTTATCCAAAAGTTCCTTTTCCACCGGCAGACCACCATCAATTATTGCACCTTAATTTAGGAAAATAAATTGAAACCACATGAAGTAAAAGATCGAGGATTAGCCTCATATGGGCAGATATTGTGCTTCTTATAGCTAGCATATTAATTTTTAAAACATGTTTCAAATTCATGTGAGTCATAAACCCAAAGTGGTGGCGTCAGGGATCCTAAGTAGCGATCATTGTTATTTTGCATTGAGAGATGTTTGGAACCGATAATTTATGATGTCATCGAATTTGTTTTGGGCTCATCAATTTGATCTCATCTTAACAATTTCTAAACAAATTAAACGCAAATAAAATTGGGTCCATATTTGAAGCTCAACATATTGCCATATATTTATTTCAAAAACAATATAAGTAAATTGTTAATAATAATTACATATATTACAAATTTAAATAATTGCATTTAATTATTTAATATTGTTGATGAACTAATAGACTATTTTTGGATAGAGCATGAATTAACAAACATGAGTGATATTGATTATTTGATATCTACCCTAGTTCGTGAGTTCGGTTCGGATGAATGGAGCTTTTATTAATAATGGTTTGCTTCACATGCTAGTATGAGCACTTCCACTTTTGGAAGCACGATAATGAACACATGAGTTGGTTAACAAAACTCATCCTCAAACTCTATGTTCCTCTTGCTTTATAATAACCAAAATTTTAGTGCATCTGTTCCAATAAAGAGGCTAGTATTTCTTTCTTCTCTCTTTTCTCCTTTACAAATTCGCCACCAACTAATTATCTCCTTAGGCAACTAAAGAGGAAATGAGACATAATATCTCCGCATATCTTTCGTGAGGTGAACTATGCGGCCAATTGGTTTGATTGGGATGCTTACGCCACTTGCCACACTCAGAATGACTCTCTTCGAGGCCACAGAGTAGCTAGGACTTTTATAAAAATGGTGCACAATTATTCACATAATAAAATATTTTTTAATATTATTTTTTTTTCAATTCTAATGTTCATTTTTTTGCACGCTTACATGAATTTGGCTTTTCATTTTAAACATTTAAAAATAAAGAAAAAACTAAAGAAGAAAGTAGTAAAAATACGAAAGAACAACATTACAATATTGATACATGACCTAATAAAACAATATGATTGATGAAATAATAAAATTTAAGGATGTTGAGATGCATTTTCATAATGGATGTTATCTTTTTCTTTATACATTTTTAATATCATTATTAATTATAAAAAAATATGTTTTACAAGATAAATATTTTGAACTATGAAATAGAATACAAAGTAGAAATATGTAATATGACATAGACAAATGATATTGTTATGAAATTATATGTAACATCTGAGCAATGATTGATTGAAAAGATGTGAAAAAATAATAGTAGAATAATAAGTATATTTATATGATATATTCATAAATTAATAAGTAAAAAAATGTATATTGTAGTATACACACACACATATATATCTATATATAATAGGTTTAATGAATTATAAATATAAACAAATATAAATAAATGGTATTTTATGAAATAACATAAGATAGCATTTAAGTGAGTAAAAATAAATAATAAATAGTAGGAAAATAAAAGCCAGAAAAAAATAAACTAAGCATAAGAAAAAGAAAAAGAAGAAGAAGAAGAAAGCACCAAGTCGAATCAAACCAAAAACTTTATTTTCATTGGGCTTCAAGCCTATTCATCTGAACAATCAATAATGCATGTAATGTTCGAGAGGATGCCAATGCACATGCTATTTGCTTTGTGAATATCATTGGCATTTCTTTGCCTTGTTTACTTATAAGCACTTTCTTCCTGCATTTTCTTTTGTAATGTAACAAATATGAGACCTCAACCCTTTTCACCTAGTGAAAAAAAAAAAGGATTTATCTCCTCAAAGATTGTTGGCCAAAGCTCAATAAAAGATCAATCTTTAGCCCACAGGATCACAATACTTCATCACCAATTATTTTGATTTTTCTTGTTAGCCCTCTAACGTATATTTTCTACTCTCAGTAACATGTTACATGTTCCTTTGATGCTCCAATTGAAGAATGGTCCCTCTACTCATAAATCTCCATTGATCCTTCCACATAGTATATATTGCTTAATAAATGATATTTTATACTTATACCATACATATATATATATATATATATATGAGAAATATTAGTATGCATACGTAATTAGGTGTATTTGGTGTGATCACAGACACATAAAAATAATGCGGAACCTATATTTTAAAATTTAAATATTTTTTGGGCCATATATATTTTTATGTGTTTATGATCGCATAAATGCACCTAATTATGTATGCACACTAATACGCCTTATTTATATANTATATATTGTCCTGAATAAATAATATAAACTCGTGAATATCTTGTCCATGATCATAGATCGAAGTGTCAAATTATGTAACTATTTTTTATGTTATCTATTTTTTTCTACACGATTTTATTTTACTTGTTATACTATTGTTTTACATATTATTATTATTATTATTATTATTATTATTATTATTATTATTATTATTATTATTATTATTATTATTATTATTCCACATTAGTTGGTATTTAGAGTCTATTATTATGGTACCAATGGGTTTCATCAGATGGAAGGGTCTAGCATCTGGCTTGAAACTATTCTTTATGTGCGTGGTTTTCTATGGGCTTCATATGAGATGCCTTGGTCCTGATTCTCTGTCTTAGAGCTGCAACAGAATGCCAGGATGAACATCCAATTGCATTATTACTACTACATGCAGTTATGCACACACCTTATCCGTGTGATTATTTCCCCTGCTCTTAATTTAATTAATGGTGTACTTAACACAATCACATTAATATATGTCCCCTATTTTTAGTTCCTGATCATGTGAAGTAAGATGCACTCCATGCTTAAGGGTCATTATGGTACAGCTACCATCCTCAACTTGTATCATTAGTGAATTGATACATGAAGTCCAACATGTGGTACTGTCCCCAAAGAGAAAATTGTGTGCCTTGAAGGCAGACAAGCAACTTGTATTTAACAATAATTCTCTGCATCACAGGCCTTCTAACACACACACACACACAAAGAATAACAAATCCATCAATTTGTATTTGGAACATTTGCTACTAATGCAGATTTTGACGTGCAAGCTTTCATATGCACATCTGATGTTGATGACAACAAATTAGTCTGGGATTTTATAATCCTGAGAACCCCCTTCTCTTGCATACTTGTTTCCTGATTCTGAAAATTTATGTTCCTAACAGAACATATATTTCAATATTACTCAATGTTTCATTTGCATTTAGTGTAGTTAATCTTTCTTAAGGTGTGAACCGTGTGATGCATTACACCCTTCTTTCCCTTTTTTACAACCCAACAGTAATTATTTCCAAGTTTGATTCCTGACCAATAAAGACATCATGATACCAAGTCAACTGATTAGATACGTTCAGCAATGCGCCAGTGTTCCTGTTTCATTTGTCGGTTGACAACCCATATAAGGTTCCAACACTGAGATCACTGTGCCCTATGCAGCCAGTCATGTAATGATCATAGCATTCTTGTTCATTAGAAAGGTCATATGACAGCAGGCCATTTGCTGAAGGATACTTCCAAGCAAGAAAGGACCAACAACTTGCAGATTATTCAGCTTTATCTCATGTCCAGCAGAGCACCACAGAGCTGGAGCGGTAAATGCATTCAGGAACCATCAACCAAAGTATTAAAGATTCTTTGTATTGTATTGGTATCCTGAAAATTGATATTTAGATGCAAAGCTACATGCATCTACTCGTCGGTTTTGATCCTTCGTTCCTGTGTTGGGTGACAGTTGGCCTCTTGTCCCAGCTGAATCTGGAATTCTTCAAATTTTGGAGTTGTCGAAATAAGAGCGAGGTTGGATTTGCAGACTTTTGAAACAGTGGTGCACATAGTACAAGACTACAAGTTCTTTACACTGTATATTGAATTCCGAGAGGCCTGTTGAATTTTTTGTTGCAAGCAGCAAAGTTTGCATGCATTGCCTCACATCAAGTCAGAACCATGAATTTGTACAAACATTTGAATCCATTCCATATATAAATAAAGCTTGCAGTGTCGTAGTGACAATGTAAAGCAAGATTGGTAAGAACATCATTTACTTCATTTATAATTACACTGCTGCAGGATGCCTCCTGCTAAATGCAAGAATACAACCATTTCCTTGTCAATGGTCATTCACCAAAAATGTTGAGCCCTTCTTTCAAAATGTCAATATATGCTTAGGCCACATGATAATGGATGGTGTGAAACTCTTGTTTCATCACAGTCTTCAAGCAAAGGGTCATTAGACTCTAGCCATGTTGGCTCAAGTACCTCTCGGCTATTGCAGCATGCATGGCAGCACCAGTTGGAAGAACATTTTCATCGATCATAAAATATGGCGAGTGGCCAGTGTGGATAGATCCTAATGTTTCGTTCCTGATGCCAACATAAAAGAAAGCTGCAGGGATAATTTCAGAGTAGAACGAGAAATCTTCTGCGCCCATCATTGGTGGGACAATCCTGTATTTCTTCGAACCAAACAAATCAATGGCTACATTCTTCACAAGGTCATTCATAGAATCGTCATTAACTGTAGGTGGGTAGAACCTTTGTTTCTCAAAGAAATCCACGGAGGCTGTGCATCTGTAGACATTTGATTGTTCTACAATTACCTGTCCAAGGATCATGGTTCAGAAAGAGTATGAAGGAGAAGTTTAACAGAAAACAGAACATGCAAGTACCAACCTCTTCTATCCTACGCCTGAGTTGGTAAAAGCTTGTATTGGAGAAAGCCCGAAAAGTTCCACCAAGAATTACTGATTCAGGGATCAGGTCAAGATTGTCACCTCCATTGAAGGATGCTACTGAAACTACCTAAAACAAGTCGGAAAACAAAGGATTCAAATTAAAAAAAGAAACTTATTGTTAGCTAGATAGGAAATGTGATAAGTTTACATATTTAAAAAAAGTGAGACAACAAGACTGTCAACTAAAATGCAACTTCTTTCAATATACTATAGCATCCAATCACCAATGGGTTCGGTAGTTCAAGGTCTCAAAACCACTACAACCACTTGGTTTCCAGGAGTGTAATCCAAAAGCATGAAATTAGGAAAAAAACTTCTCAAGAATGACAACCATAGGGTTAAGAACTTATTCCACGTCGAATATGCCATACTTTAGAAGGATTAAGAACTTATTCCAAATTGAATATGCTATAGGTTCTGATAAACAAAGACAACACACCTGTGAGTCTAGAGGGTTGGCTTCACGCGAAACGATGTTCTGTAAGCTTATCACTGCAGCAGAAGCAGCCAATACTGGATCGACTGACTGATGTGGATTTCCGGCTTTTCCTTTTTGACCCCTTATAACTGCTTGGAAAAATCCACAACCAGCAAGCAAAGGACCAGATCTCGAGCCAATGACTGAAGAAGGAATTTCATGTGACACATGAGTAGCAAATATAGCTTCAACATCTTTCAAGGCACCATCTTCAATCATTCGCTTAGCCCCTATTCCAGCTTCCTCAGCTGGCTGAAAAAGCAGCTTAACAGTGCCCTGAGGTAAAACAGCAATAAGCTGCTTGAGGAACTATAAATATTTGCTTAAGTCACGACCAAAGTTTAATAGAAAATAATGATGTTACTTTGTAGAATAATTTATGTTGAAAAAGCAAGAGAATGCCTTATTCCAATTGATACATTAGAAAACTCTATAAGCAGGCAAATTCAAGCATTCATTTTTTAGCAAACTTTGAATGTCTCTCTATATATTCACTGTGCCAAAATAAAGCATCCACAAATGTGTTGGCTGCTAGAGAGGAGAATCAATAACATATAGATTTGTTGGTACCGACAGAAGAAGCTTTCAGAATTATGATACTGAGCTCAGTAATAAACATGAATTGAAATGAAACTTTCATGCATTGCAAAATGAGTATTTATTTGAACTAACATTAAACAAGTATCAGTCGTTGACAAAGTTGCAAGATTAACGAGCAGAAAAAATCTCATGCAATAAAAAGCACTGGTATGCATAAGGCCAGCGCAATAATTACCATCAGTATTTTAACACAGGAATCATCCACCTTAAGTAGCCTTTAGTACTATGATTTACTAATTCCACAAAATAGACAACAGTATGATTATATCATGATGCCCAGGTGGAAGACTTTTACATATCTAATTTTGTATAATTATTCATAGGAAGACACATGAAGCCCAACTTTTCTTGTGCGTGTTGCCAGAATTGCTTAAATGTTTCTTTGGGGCATTAGGAATTACATTGATATTTGTCTGTACCACATAGGTAAAATTCATTGACCCACCTGCAAGTCAAATGGCACCTTTAAAGTGGTGAATCAATTTTGAGAACAAGTAAAAACTGAAAACCCTTTCAACCATTAAATGGTAACTACACTGTTGACTATGGTTTTACATCATTACTGTATGTGCATTAAAGCTTACATGACATGTCCATAAGAACATGTGCATTTATCTTGCTCATAAAGATGTCATCAGACTACGAGCCAGATTACTCTTATAAACGATGTGATAACGAGAATAAAACACTAACGTAAGTTTGCACGTGTACGTGCAAGGTTTTCAGATGGACCTTTAGATGATGTTCCCGGGTTTTCAATATCTTGGCGGCACCTAGAAGCATTGCAACATGTGCGTCATGACCGCAAGCATGCATCTTACCAGGAAGCTTGCTTTTGTGCTTCCATTCGACAGCTTCCTGAAAACATAGCAAAAAAGGAAAAGGATCAATTCAATATATATTCACTTTAGGCTATCTGAAAGTGATTCTTTTGTTGCAATAAAGGAAACAGATAGACCGGTAGCGTACGGAAGGAACTGATGTAGTTATTAGATACTTATTGTTGAGTGCACGCTTCAACAATGTTTTCTGTAATGATAGATAACAAGTACCCACATGTGCACCTCCTTTGTTAGTACCTAACTCTGCCACTCTGACTCTACTGCAACATTGATTATCAAATCCACACATGCATTGCACATGTTAAATTATCACTTCGAAAAACTACAAGCTTGGAACCAATGAATTCTCTGCGAACTTGAATCCAATTTTCTATTGGGGTCCATTTCGCTGGTCGAGAATGCTGAGAAATGTGATTCTCCGCAAACATTGGACCCAATTTCCTATTGGGGTCCATCTCGTCCGTCGAAATGCTGCCATCGCAGGTTTTGTCCACACCTTGCAAGAGATCATCTAAATAATGCAGTAATATCAGCATGACAGCTGCATCCAAAAGGTCAAGCTCACAAGGGGAAGTACTATTTGATCTGAAGCCCCATGTTCAATTCTTTGTAACATTGCAACTCATTGCCTTACAAATTGCCATTTCAGAGCTAATCAAAGGTAATCAAAATGCACCCCCACAAAAAACAATGGAAGAAATTCAAATACAGGCAGAATCTGTGAGACCAAATTAATTGATCAGCCAAAGCCAACATTCTAGACCAGCTGTCAAAAGTATGTTCTCACTTTAGATTCAGGCAAAATCTAACAGTAACAACAACAAGGAGGAACTTAGACACACTATCAGCATGAAGTCTCCTAATGTCTTCCGGCTTCTTCACCTTGTAGCTGTTGCTAAGCATACAGATAACTATGAACTGGAATAAGAATCAGAAGACATGAAGTTAGACAAAGAGTGTGAAGCAGTGAGCTCTGAAGCAAGCACAAAACCTGAATGGGGAGAGCGTCCATGTCGGCCCTCAGTGCGACAAAAGGCGGCCCCCCGGTTCCGATGGCGGCAACGATGCCGGTGCCTGCCAGTGGGTACCTGTACTCCACCCCCATGCCATCCAGTTCCTCTCTGATCAGCCTGCTGGTCTCCACCTCCTCGTAGGCCAGCTCCGGGTGCTCGTGGATCCTCCGCCGCACTCCGATCACCCACTCCACCGCCTCAGGCCGCCTCGCCAGCCCCAGAACCTTCTCCTTCCATCCGTCTCCCTCCTCACAATTCCAGCACATCCCACTGCTGCCGCCGCCGCCGCTGCTGACATTAATCTGATTCCTACCGTCCAGCCTCACATCCTTGAAGCCGGTGCTTCCAAGAATAGCATCATCATCCAACAACGAAGAAGAAGCCGTTGCAGCGGCAGCCAACGACAACAGCACCAACACTGCAGCAGCTGCAGAACTCATGGCAACTCTCGTATCTTAGCAGAAAAATCTCCTGCAATCTAACAAAGGTGGACAAGCAATCCTACTACAAATATGACGATGCAAACAGAGAACTGTGCAGCATCTGCAAACAAATCTCTCTGCAGCTAAAAACAGTGATCAAAATCTCCTTTTTTTTGTTTCTTGCTGCGCTCGAACAGAGATTTGTGTAATAATACGAGAGGGTGGTGGTGGAGATGCGCTTGCAGAAATTTATATATGGACGAAGTGGAAGTAGTGGAGAAGGAATTGGGATTAATTCTTCCTGCAGGTTGCTGTTTCTACTGTTTCCTTCCTTTTCCTGTTCAACTTTGCAAACAAAAAAAAATTTGTTTTTGTATATAAAAATTTCCTCTTCTTTTGGGTAATATTTTTCTTTTTTTTTAAATTTATGGTTCAGTTATCGGCGATGGATGGATGGATGGCGGTGGCGGTGTGAGCGCGGACGGACGGCATCGTGTCGGGCGGAGGCGACATCTTTAACTCGTGATGGAATGTGGAAGCGTAAAGACATGACCGAATCTACCTCCGTAATCTTTCTTTCTTCGTCCTCCAAAAGGCACTAAATTTTGTTTCAATAAAATAAAACAAAACAAAATGCTCATGAAAGTGACTCTTGTTGTTAGCTTTTTTTTTTCTTTTTGCTTCAGTTGGATGGAATTCGAAAATAGTACAATAATTTAAAGTAGAGACCAATAAGTTTGCGACAAAATATATAATATATCTATATCATCAAATTTATTTAAAACAGAATTAAATAAAAATATTATGTGAAATTTAATGACTAAAAATTATGATGGTAACATATTTTTGTGCTGCATATATATTTTATTCATTTTTATTCTTTTGAAAAAGTTTTATATATTTCATTATAGCGATTTAATTTTTTTATATAAACAAAAAATAATATTTTATATAACGAAAATATATTATTCATCATCTAAATTAATGTTGGTTGATCATAATAAGCTTTCTTCAAATTTGTTTCCGAACTTTTATGGATGACTTGGTTTAAAAAAATCTTGTAACTTTGCTCTAAATTTGATTAATGTGTGAATAAGCGATTAAGGAGAAATTAGAGATTTTGTTTGTGCATTAATAGACATTAATGGTTTTTCTTTGAACTAAATTTTAAAAGAATCAAAAGTCTAACCTCAATTTTATATAAAAAAGATAAGCTAATAAAAGTTTTACCGAACATTCAATTAGTCGGAAAAAAAGTCGTACTTTTCATAAGAGTTTTTTTTAAACAAAGTTTTAGTCGGACCGCGGACGCTATTCAAGAAACGATATAAAAGAAAAAAATGTTGACTTAGATAAAATATAATTAAGTATTCTTGTTATTAATTAGTGCATCAGCCCTTGAGTTATGTGTGATCTAAGATCTAATTCATTAAATGCAGTTCACATTTGATTTTAATTTGGGTTTTAAATTATTATATTTAAAGACTCGTAAGTTTGTTACGGACAATTTGCCATTACTATGTTATTTTTAGTGGACTTTATTAGTTTATGAATTATAACCAAATTATTGGTAAAATGATCTGTTGAAGAGAAATACAATTTTAAAAATTGACTTTGTATTTTGATGACAAAAGTATATTCTTAATGATCTACTTGAAACTATGTAAGATTAAGAATTATTCAAAATTATATATGAGCATTGAAGCATAAAAAATTAATATAAATTATTTAATTACATATATTGATTTTCTTTCTTAATTTTTATCTCGTCCATTTGATAAGATGAAAGAGATTTGGTTGTGGAATTATTTTTCGGCCCGTAGATCATGGATATATTTGGTATAATTAGTACTGTAATTAATAGATAAGGATTCAAAATTAATGGACACGTGTTTAATTAATAATATGATGATGATGGTTTAATTAGTAAATTTTATAAAACTAATTTTGATAAATATGCATGTTGAATTATTATCAATTAATAAATTGACATAAATACATATAAACTATAATCTATATTCTTATTCTCATTAAAATATTTTTATAACATAATACCTGATTAAGTTGTATTTCTGTTTTAAAATTATAGCAGTTTTGTTTAAAATATATCAGAAATAATATGTTGTCATGAAAAGAAGAATTAAGAGTTTATAAGTAGATTAAAATTATTTATAAATAATTTTTTTAAAAAAATTATATTTAGTAAATAAAAATATATATATTTATCAGCAGTTAGATAACTACTTATAAGTTAAAAAAATAAGCAGGTCTCCTGCTTATTTTTAAATTATTGACTTATTAATTTTAATCAATTATATTATTCTTTTATTCATATTTATTAATATTATTATCATATAACTTTAAAGATATTTTAGTTAATATCCATAAATATTGCAACTACTTATTGATATTATCAACATTTTTATCTAAATATGTAACTACTTATATTTTAAAATAAATATTAATATTTAAAAGATTTATCAGCATTAGTGCTTATAAGTTATTTTGCATCAGCAAATTCAAATAGCCTCTGAAATAAGAAGTTAAAAAAACTTTTATTTATCTTAATAATAAAAAATAGTAAAAAACGTGAAATACAAGAAATTAAGATGAGATGTTATATTTAGAAATTAATGACAAAAAAGAGAAAGAAATCAAGGTTTTTAGTGATAATCGGAATTCATCTCTAAATTTCATATAGGAATAAGTTATGATATTTTCTTCTTAAATCTCAAATTTGCATTTCAAAATTTTGACCCGAAAGAAATACACAAACTATTAAAATTCATGACTTTAAAATGTAAACCAATTATTTCTTTACTAATTTATTAGAATGTCTAACGGTAAAAAGTAATATACCAACTATTGAACTGATTCAATAATTTAAAATATTATATAAAAAATAAAACTGAGTCAAACTTTGGATAAACCCATTATTTGCTCGATAATAAATAATCAAATACAGAAGATAACTCTCTCTCTCTCTCTCTCATATATTAATGAATGGAGGTGTATGCCTTGGAAAGGTGGACCGGGCAATGGCCGCCGATAGCGTTCACTTTGTTTGTTTGCTAATATTTTTTACATTTTTTCCTTACCACGTGAAGGAAATTGACGAGAAAAAGACAGCGATGGGTCGACGCAAATGGAACTGGATGGTGGAGAGAGAGAGAGAGAGAGAGAGAGAGAGAGAAGGTGGAGGTGGTGGTGGATGCAGATGTTTTCTTTCGTTTCCTTCGTTGTCATACATATATGCCTATTGAGGCATTCACGATTCCTTTATTTTCGCGTCTTCCGATTGGTCCATAAATTTCCTTTGTCTCAAATATTAATTTATTAGTCCAATTTGTTTGAGCCTGACCCTCGGCTCTCAACTTGACCTTTGGACATACTGGTTCACATGCCGACCCATGTACATATAATGTGCGAGTTTAAGATAAGAGAATTATTTAATTATTTTATATCCTCGTTATGCTAATAATTTCATATATTGATGTATTTTTTTCCTTTTAAAAAAAATATGGCTCATAACGAGTTCAGATCTCGGTTGACAACTTGATTTGATTTCTGGGCTCAATTTTTTTATGGCTACATATAACCATTTAAAATATATGTAAATATGAATTATTATAATATGAGTTTAATAATTAGGTCAAACGAAAAAGTCTGTATATTGGTTCATAATTAGATTCGTTGCATTAAAGTTTAATAGTAAGTTTTTGCTTTTAAGTGGATTTTAATTTATGATTATTTTTTTTTCAAGATTTAAGTTAATGACTTCGTGATGTGACATGTGTCACGTCATCAAAACTTTTTCCAAGAGAATATTTTTTTGATTCAATGAATTGTTATTACTTTTTAATTATACACATCCAAATTATTATTTCCAAGAATACAGATCTTGCAGAAGGTAACATCACAGATAAATACTAAGCTACCATTTAAATTTTTATAACTATTATTACAAAAGGAAAAAAAAGTATTAGAAACATTCTCAAGGGTTATAGTAAACTGTAATCATGTTGTATTTTAGATAAACGAGAAAAGAAAAAAAAAGGAAAAGAGAATCAAATACAAAGAGTCTCTATCAAATGGAAAAAAATAATAAAATATGAAAGTTTGGGAGTTTATTTAGAAATATAATTTTGAATAATACAAGAGCATATTGAGTTATAATATTGTTAACCTAGATGTGCTACCAACATTTCTAAAATGATAAATCGATAGAAAGAGAAAATTAATTTTTAATATGAGCAACGTCGAAGTTTGAACTTATGACTTTTTGCTTTGATATCATGTTAAGTTAAATATACTATCAATAATTTTAAAAAACGACGATAGAAATAATAATATCTTTATATTTATATTCTCAATAAATACACCATGATAAAAAGAATGGTAATAATACATTGATAATTCAAATTAAATAGCCTTTAGGCTGCAAAACAGCTTTTTGGATTATGAAAATAAGATTGAAAATAATTATTTTAGGAACTAATAGAAAAGTTTAATACACCTATAAAGCACAGTATCAAATTAATCATGAACTTGATAAATCATCATCTTTTATCAATTTTAAGAGTTATCATTGATTTTGTATTGAGTAGTTAAGATATGCTTAACGCACATAGGTGCATTAAAATTTAATAAAAATATCATCTCAAAATGTTAATTAAGTCATATTTTAGTTTAATTTAAGTTATGAATTATGACTAAAAGGTTAGTTTTGGAAAGATGCCAAATGAGGCATTTGATATAGAATTGATATATTCGAATTGGGCATCATCATCTGTTGGTTTGCGTTTGTGATGCTCGCGTAAGGTACAGTACAAATGTGTGTGACCCTGCGCCCCCTGGCCCTGTGATATTTGCTCTTATTTCTTGGATCAGTGGACCATTCTTTGCCGACTACTACTGCCGTCGTTTTCTTAATCTTTTGTTTTTACAGGTCACTCGAATAAATTCGATGATACAAAATTGTGTAAAAAATTTCGAGTTACCAAATTACTAATATGATAATCAAATTATTAAAAATTATAAAGATTAATATGCATAAAAGATTGTTTATAATTTTTATTTAATTTAATCAATCGTGTGGATCATTAGTAACACCTCTTCCTCAATAATTTAACAAATAAAAAATAATAACATGATCAAGATATTTCATAATTATGAAAAAAACAATTATTAAAAATATTTGTATCCTTACTTTTATATTTTTTATTGGAAAGAAGTAGAGATAAAATTGTTATTTTATAATTATTAAAAATAAGTTAATAGAATTTTGGATAAAATTAAGTCGGAATAAGTTTGATGATCAAAATTGATAATTATAATTATAATTAGATGTGAAAAAAATATAATCGAGAAGACTCACAATATACACTTAAATCTTTTGACACTAACTGAGAAACTAGAAGGTTTCTTATGCTTCTTCAATTATTCATTCTAAAATACTCTCGATGCATGAAAGATTATCCAAATAATAATGATAAGAAATATAATAAAGATTCTTAATAAATAATACATGTTATAGTATGATACAATTAACATATTAAGTGCCAATTCCAATTCCATTCCTGCATAAGCAGGTTATGAAAAGACTATGATGGTACCATTTCATGCTGTGGAAGATTCTGGTCACATGCATGCATTCTAGTGACCGACGGAGCGGCGCATTGGTTTAACTTTTCGTTTCAAAATTAGAATAATCAATTTTAGTTGGCTCATGTGATAAATAGGTATGTGCCTAAAATTAGTAACTTCAAATTCAAATTTTAAAAATCATCAAATTAATCAAAATTTATTATTTTATTCGCATTTAAATAATAAATTAGTCAAATTCTAATAGCTCCGTACATAGATAAATTTAGACAAAAAAAACACTAACTAGTTAGAATCTTGTAAATTATTTAAGCATCAAAATCAGAAATATACACTAACCATGTTTAAAGAAAGTATCAGCGGCTTTAGTTTAATTCAATGATGGCAGAAATTATACCTAAGAAAAATTAAGCCAATAAAATATGATTTGTTGAAATTTATTTCTCATAGGTTTTCTAATCCAAATAAAAAAACTATAAAAAAAACATAATCCCGTGGAGGTCATTAATAAATAGCTGGCAAAAAGATGGATGCCGACGTCTGTCGGATGAACTGTACGGTGCATCAATTAGTTCGCCTCCTGCGATTGGCCACTAAAAACTTCACGTGCTCATTGACAAATCTTATTAACTGCCATGCCCATGGATTCAGATCAGGACAGCAAAGCATTACTATAATATACACATATGTATGTGTGCGGATAGCTACCAGACGCCAATCGCAACTTGGAACTTAAATGTTCAGAACTGTGTGTTAATGTGTACATGTGCGGATCCATCAGCAGAAAAATTAAATGGGGAGCAAATATTTGGATAGGTACAAAATGGAGCCCTTTGAATCTTCCAAACGCCGTGCAGCTGCATGCCATGGATGATGGATCGATATGATCTTTGGATGGTTTGTTTTGTTTTGTTTTGTTTTCTTTTTTTTTGGCTGCATGTTTGCTGGCAATGATGTCTGGAGCTCAGCTTTTAGAGTTCCTGCAGATACGGATCATGCTTGCATGTGCGCACTGTTTTTTTTCTGCTTAAGTGGGTCATAATTTGAAGAAAGGGGTGTATCAAACAGCAGCTGGATTTTAATCACGTCGCAATCTTCCAAAAGATCGACTTTTTTTAACATCGAATCAGAAATTTGCTCTAAGCCGATTAGTTGCTGATATAGGAAGGAGTCTCTCTCTCTCTCTCTCTCTCTCTCTCTCTCTCTCTCTCTCTCTCTCTCGTATTGGCTGCAGCCAAGTTGGATGTGAGCAGAGTAAGCTCCCCCCTGGTTGGATGGATCTCTGGTCGCTGTTCCTAGTGGCGACACGCATGTTTTGGTTGATATGTATCAAAGTTTCCAGTTTCGACTGTTGGATTTGCCTTTTCGGGACCATTTATTTGGGGTGTACCAAGTAGCACATGTTATTAAAACTCGTGTGTGGTACTGGTACTGTATCACCTGCAGCTAGAGGTCCTATGGACTGCAAAGATTCTTTAAAAGTTTCTCCATCATGTTTCTTGCATCGTCATAAATTCTTTTCACAGCAGGGTAACTAATTGAATAGTAACTTCATCTGACATGACTATATGCACAACTACAAAAGTCGCACGGACAAAACAAAAGATAATTTTACAATTTCTTTTTCAGTTTAAACTTTTAGAACCATGATCTCTTATTAGTTCATTATGGAATGTCTATATTAAGGATTGTGTGCATGCATTTCCAGATCTTCGTATATGAAACAATCTACATTTTAATGTCAATGATTATTAATAACAGTGCTCCATATATCTGAAGCAAAAATATATTTCAATGATTATTATTCCGTCTATAAAACATGTTTGCTTGTAAAATTAACTCCAAAGAAGGTCTGCAATGACCAACCCCTGAGAAGGATATATGCCAGCCAACACATGATGTTTGGAATACTGGTCTCGTTGTTGCCTGCTTAAATGGTTAATGCTTTGAAAGAGAAAGAGCACCAATTTTGTTAGGCCACATCTCCCCACAAAAGGATGGCTAAATGATCAATGAGCTCAAGTATTTTATGGTAAAGGGTGGTCCTCTGATGTGTTCAAGATAGAACTATATCACATGGCATCGATAATCATTTCTCTTCGATGAAGGATGAAACAGTTAACATGTGTCACTTGAACTTGTTACCTTTGTTCCTTTCACAGAGAAGATGCGATGGTGACTTCAACCAACCGTGGTGTTGCATTGCTTTCCTTCATCTGTTCCTTTGTTCTGTCCGATGTATATGGCTCCGCGCACAGGGGCCATCCAATTGCAAGGGGGGAAGTTCCATTCTTGAGCCGCTCAAAAGGCATCTGATATGATTTGTTGAATTCCCACAGGACAGATGAGGAAGACAGTGCTCAATGGAATGACCTCATGAATAAGATTGACATATGCTTAGAAGAAATTAGCATTGGATAATGACAAAGTTGATGTTGATTATATTAGTCATCAGTATATTGAGAGCTTTGTTTTTTTTTATGTCTTTGGTGATGGATTGCTATCAACTCCTAATCAATACAGATTTGATTGCATTGTATTTTCAAATGAACAGCGAATTCAGTTGCGCATGCTTTCTGTTTACTTTGCCAAAACTTGCTGTTGTGGGACTCGGATTCCTTTGCAGAAGAAACAGGTCAAAAGACATCGATAATCTCTTCAATTGGATGTCAGCAACCAACTTTTTCAGCAGGAAACTTTAGTTAACTCTGACTAGTGTATCATGCAGCATCTTTGCGAAATGGCACATGAGCAAAACTGCATCACCTCCTTTTCTATTTTAGGACAGCCATGGATGCTTCTTGAGACACTTCAACTTTTCCAATTGCCTTCATTCTTTTCTTTCCCTCAGCCTGAAAAATAGGTCAGGGAAAACTTAAAATTGGTTCAGCAAAGTAATGTCTGGTAAACACATCATCAGGTAATTGAAATTTTAACCAAGTAGCAGAACAGATCTTTATTGAAACTTGAAATGCATGACGATTTATGTGTGTCCTCTCTTTACTGAAATGATAAACCACAAAACGAGGCCTGATTATTGATATATTTAAAGAATCTCAAAAGAATTTGTGGGTAACATATACAGCCACAAACATAGGATCTAATCAATCTCCATTGTCAATATGAAGTCTTTAATACAGCTTTTGATAAAATCCAACAGTTATGCAAGTGTTAACCATCTGCCGAATTAAAAGAAACAATTGTGGGGATGTGCTCTCAACCCTGCGTGATATATCCATTAAACTATTTAAAGAAGTTCTGACGCATGGCTGCTTTGCAGAGAAACCAACCTTGTGTGGTATATTATTCATTAAACTCTAAAGAACTTTAGACACATTGGATGCTGTGCAAATAACTTAAAACTTAATCATGACTACTCTGTTGTATTTCAGTTGCAGATAAACATCCATAGCTTTTGAGCCAATGCATGCATGTGGCATGTGAATATCATTTGCGAGTTAGTTACGCTAAAATAAGCAATAAACAAATAATAGGAATAATATTAGATATAAGATATGCAATAAATATTTTAGAATCAAACTAGTGCATGATGGGTGTCAATCTCTTAATTTGTTTGAACTTTTTGGATGTCAATTATACGTACAAGAATAAAGACGACAATAATGACACATCAAATCAAGCTTGACACTGACTATGCAGATTGGGTATGAAAAATACTGATTCATAACAAACTTCACAAAAATCTTTGTAACAAACAAAAAAATCTGCAATTATGCTCCACATTCACAAAAAATCCCTAAGATAGTAGAGATGGAATTCTTAGAGTAAATTTGCAACGGCTGCATAAAAGTGTCTTACGTTTCAAAAAAAATTCCTCACACATTGTGTACATGCATAGCATCTCGGTTCTATTAAAGGCCATGTTGATGAAAACAAGGATGCTATAGAATATCCTTGGTTTATAACAACAAATGATAACTTAAAGAACATTATAGACAAGATTAGGGTATTGATGCTATCAGCAACGAATTTAATTTATCAATATACTTGACAACAACAACAATAACAAAGCCTTATCCCACTAGGTGGGGTCGGCTACATGTATCATACGACGCCATTGCGCTCGTTGATCTATGTTCATGAGATTCGACGAGGTTTTACGTTGGCTGTCGAGGCCTAACACAACCCTCCTCCTTTATCCGGGCTTGGGACCGGCTATAAACATAGGCGGAGTTTATCAATATACTTGAGTGACAGTTAATTGAGAACAAGGTCAGTGTCATATAAACCAAGAGAAGCATGCAAAGGGAAGACAAACCACTGACACAGCTACTAGATGAAAACAGTAATATCACGACAAACTATGAAACAAAAGATGCATTATGAATTGAATAGTTCATTAGAAGAGGTTTAAAAGAGAATTAAGGGTGTGCACGACTGCCCCCCACCCCGCACCCACACCCCTGATCGAATGGAGAGGCTCTTTGGTAATGCCCGTTATTGCTATACATCACACTACAACCATTTTGCTGGGATGTGAAAACAATTAAATGATACCTGAATTGTCACTTTGGACATTTGCCGAGGTATAAACTCCTTTAATTTTTTTAGTCAGAGCCCTCCCTATGGGATAAACCTGGAAGAGCAAACACAATGCAGGTCAGTTCCAAGTTAAATCTTGATGGAAGTGTGAACTTCAGTATTTTGATCAAATAGGCTATTAAAAGGCCTAAAATTACTTAAAAATAAATTATCTACAAATTCTCCTGCGTTTCCTTACATGACAAATCCGTGTTGGCCCACACAGTGGATTCCAAATTGTTTTGGATTGAATGAGAGAAAAGAGAGTATGAAGAAGACAAAGGGAAAGAAGAGAGTAAGAGATGGTGAACTTCAGCTGATGGTACCGTGGACCTTTATTCCTCCATAAAAAAAAAACATTTTCAACTTTTCTCTATCACTTGAATTATGTGATCAATTTTGTTATCTAACTAGTTAAAATAACAAGGCAGAAGTTGTAGTATGAGTGGTTTATGATCATCTTGATCTTTTACATTATCCATATATTTTTGTCTTTGTTCAGCTAATCACTTGGTTTTAAGTAATTCACTATTCGCCAACAAGTCCAATTACTTATGATCCGCAGATGGAAATATGCAGCAGCAGCAGGTAAAATGGTATCCAAATGAATTTCCTCTGAAGCTTTAAAGAAATTGTTGGACATAGTCAAGGATATGCTGTCTATGATTTCGATTTTTCCATCCCTACGCTACTTGATAACTATCTTTCTTCATATGCCTTTCCTAGTTTATGTTCTTATTCTTAGTGATCGATTAATAAGCTTTCCCTTTAACAAATTGTCCTTTCAATCATCGTCATAAAAAAGGTGATAAAGACTGGAAATATAAATGACAATAACTACAGAAATGAAACTAAGATAAATGTTACTAATAGTAAAAGTGCAAGAATCTTAAACACTACTACAACTAATAACTTGTCCATTCGAGATGACAAATCTCCATAGTCCGTGTGGAGTGAACCAAACTCCAATTACAAGGATGATAAACAATTTTTCAAAAGCTGCCTAAACCTATACCCCATCCATGTATTTATAACATGTATGAGTTAGTTACTATAACTATACTAAAACTACCATAGACGAATAAAACATCGTACCTACCCACTATTTTCTTAACCAGCACACTAACTACTTGAATCATATCAAAAGGTCTGTTGCTTTCTTATTAAAACTATTATTAAACCTTTTTCAAGGGAACATATATGAGATACTGCCATAGATCAATAGCAAAATCATTTGAAGTAATTCATTCATGCAACATCAAAGAAATTTTGTGTTAGTCCATAAATATCAAAGAGGAACATGCCAGAGGCAAATGTATCAACGAAAACTTCTGAACTTAACAGTTATAATCAATGAGCACAACAGAAATGGTAATGTAAACCTTTATTAAGTTAATAAAGGAATTGAGAGATTGGCTAAAAGTAAGATTATCTTATGGGTAAAATGGGGGTGCTGCTGACCTGTTGGCAGCACCCTCCGGACTACAAACTTCATCCGTTCGATTTTGTGGATGTGATCTTGACAGTATGCTTTTTTTAATTATTTTCTTTCTAACCTGCTTTGACCGTTTTGATTTTTCTCTTTCACCCAAACCCACCTCCTTCCTCTCTCTCTCATATCTCTGTTTTGCTCCCTTCTCCATCGCCAATCTCTCTCTTAGCTGAATCTCTTCTATTTTCTCCGGCGACTCTCAGAAGGCAGCATGACCACCTCTACAATTGCGATGATGGGCTCTTCGATTCTCAGCAGGCTCCATGACCGGCTCTACAGCGGGGCTCACCTCTGCAGTGGCAATGGCATAATCATCGAAGGACGCCATACGCTGAAAAGATCTGGATGAAGATATCATGACTCCAATCCTCTCTTTTTTCATCCTGTGTTTAGACCTGCTTGTTTTCTTTACAATATTCATTTTTTTCCCTATTTTAGAACATTGTATCGAATGTTTAATTGACTATTTGTAATCAAGAGTTGTTGTCATTGGACTTTGTTATTTAGAACTTTAACCATGTTGTTGAGATTTGATGTGAAGTTAATTTTTATGTTTAAGATACTGGACTTAAGTGTACGCGTAATAAGAGTAACAAATTCTCCCAAGTTGAAAATAATACATCAAACTTGTTGTTTCTCTTGCTGATTGCAACAGATGCACTATCCAAAAGCATCCATGCAAGTTTCTACATTTCCTCCCTCTTCTTGTAAATCATAGTATTTGACATTGCTACCCAGACCTTCCATTTGGAAGCCATTGTCGCCATTCATTTCCTCCAGCTTTGATGCCATCCAAATGTCATCAATTTTTTACTTTCTTTTTAGGCATGAAGGCTGAGTAATAGATGAGCACGCCTGACGCCCAAGGCACCACAAGTAGAATGTCGACAGAAACCGCATGAGCCCATTACCACATATCTGACGTGCTTGTTCGCCGCCTAGTACTGTTCCGGTCGGCTGTGGAGGATGTCTCCCAGTTGGCATAGTTTAGCGCACGAGAAGCGCCAGGAGGACGGAAGAAGAATGGAGAGGTCGGTGAAGAAGATGATGATGGCGTTTTAGATGGAGAAGGGCAACCCAGATCCGGCAGAGAAGAGATGGAGAGAGAGAGCAAATTGGGATGGGAAAAAAGTTAGTGCTAGTTAAAAAAATATTAAAACAAGAGTTAAAAGCAAGTTGGAAAGAAAATAAAAAAGGAAAGAAATTATGCAGTCAGGATCACATCCACAAAATTCAATGGATGAAAATTGTAGTTCAGAGGGTGCTGCCAACCTCATTTTACCCTTATCTTATTCTATGGCAATGCCAAACTGAATTCCCACAGGAAGTACAAGTTTAAATACTCACAAAAGCTTAACAAAACAATTATAATTTATTACCAATAGAGATAAGTACCATAACTTATCTCAGAAAAGAAAAAAACTTATCAACATGAAAATGAAACATTGTCTTTAAAACCTAATTATGTCCTGGATCACACGGATACCTTATCCTCGTGCACTACAGTTGATGATGCTTCTACAAGCTCACTGCTTATACCAACTCATTTTTCCAGTATCTGTAAATTCAGAAAACAAAGGAAGCTAGCTAGTAAACTGTAAACATTCTACCTGACACAAATCTACGGTTAGATTTCCATGTCATATTGAAATGGCCAAAAAATTGGGCCCTAACAAACTTGGACCTCTTGGCATGTCTAGTTACATGAATAAGGTGATGGATGCACATTGTATCTGATGCTTGCTTGGAGTTTACTACTAATAATTGAGCACGTTAACTAGCTTTTGTCGATCAATCCTATTAACTTTAGACTAGAAATTGGGCCCTGGCAAGCCCACAGAAAGTCAACCAGTTGTCACAGACAAAATAACAGGGATTTATTAAAATATCAAGGAAGTGCATTCGTTTGACAATAAAATCAAATATCATAAACAAATCGATCAGTTGTTCTGCCATATAACAAGATTCGGTTGTAGATTGTAGAAGACTTGAAGAACAAATATAGCCACGAAATCAATGTGAAAGAATTTAGTTATCTTGACCCCCTGAGATGATAACATACCACTCATATTAGTTTAAAAAATAGAGGGCTAATCAAGAGATTAGTGGGTAGATACACTCATGTAATTCATTATCAATTATATTATATAGTTGTAGTGACTAATCTTCATGTTATAAATACATGATAAGTTCTAGCTTTATTTTGAGCCTTTGAAAAGTTTATTTATCAACCCTATAATCGGAGTTTGATCCACTCCACAAGGACTGCTTATTGTGAAGATTTGTCATCTCGAACGGAAAAGTTATTAGCTGTGATTGTGTTTAAGATTCTTACACTTTACAATTAATAACATATATCTTCTTTTCATTTAGATGATCATCTATTCACTCATATCTTCAACTTTATCATTAGTATAAGAGCAACAAAGATCCTTACACTTATCCACCTAGTACCCTTTGATATAATTTTCAATAGTTTTCAGCAATGTTCGTCAACTACAATCATTGATTTGTATAACAGTAGATGCAACCCAACATTGGAAGCACAAAAAAACAATATTCATCTAGGAGAAATCAGCTTTCATACACATCATAGAGGGATGTTAGTGGTGGTCCAAACATCCCCTCCACCGTCTAGACGACTACGGCAATCGCCCTGATGACGTTATCCAAGGTACCCTTCTTGTTGCTGATGTCCCTCCTATGATACTATTTGACACCGGAGCTACTCATTCGTTTATCTCGGAGGGCTTTGCTGCCTTAATCAACCTGAAGGTAGAAGATGCCCAATGCCCGATGGAGATCTCTACTTTGGGTGTTATTCACACTCATCGGTATGTACCTAACATACCGATGAGGATCGAGCAGAAGGATTTCTTTGCAGATCTGGTGATCATCCCGATGACGGACTACAACATCATCCTTGGTATGGACTGGTTGTCATACCACGACGCGCACATGCACTGCCCACAAAAGAAGATCGAGATTTGTACACCATGGGGCGAACCATGGGCTACCATTCGAGGTACCCCGAACTACAACGGCAAGGTACTGGTGTCTGCCATGAGGGCTCAAAAGATGCTGAGAAGAGGATGCTGAGTCTACGTAGCAAGCGTGGTGAAGACAGATGAATCAGCTAAGGAGCTCGACAAGATAGAAGTGGTGAAAGAATTTCTAGATGTCTTCCCAGCAGATGTCTCGGGACTACCGCCACGAAGGGAGATCGATTTTCATATCGATCTTGTGCCAGGAACGGCTCCTATATCAAAAGCTCCCNTTTCAGCAATGTTCGTCAACTACAATCATTGATTTGTATAACAGTAGATGCAACCCAACATTGGAAGCACAAAAAAACAATATTCATCTAGGAGAAATCAGCTTTCATACACATCATAGAGGGATGTTAGTGGTGGTCCAAACATCCCCTCCACCGTCTAGACGACTACGGCAATCGCCCTGATGACGTTATCCAAGGTACCCTTCTTGTTGCTGATGTCCCTCCTATGATACTATTTGACACCGGAGCTACTCATTCGTTTATCTCGGAGGGCTTTGCTGCCTTAATCAACCTGAAGGTAGAAGATGCCCAATGCCCGATGGAGATCTCTACTTTGGGTGTTATTCACACTCATCGGTATGTACCTAACATACCGATGAGGATCGAGCAGAAGGATTTCTTTGCAGATCTGGTGATCATCCCGATGACGGACTACAACATCATCCTTGGTATGGACTGGTTGTCATACCACGACGCGCACATGCACTGCCCACAAAAGAAGATCGAGATTTGTACACCATGGGGCGAACCATGGGCTACCATTCGAGGTACCCCGAACTACAACGGCAAGGTACTGGTGTCTGCCATGAGGGCTCAAAAGATGCTGAGAAGAGGATGCTGAGTCTACGTAGCAAGCGTGGTGAAGACAGATGAATCAGCTAAGGAGCTCGACAAGATAGAAGTGGTGAAAGAATTTCTAGATGTCTTCCCAGCAGATGTCTCGGGACTACCGCCACGAAGGGAGATCGATTTTCATATCGATCTTGTGCCAGGAACGGCTCCTATATCAAAAGCTCCCTACCACATGGCGCTAGTAGAGATGAAGGAACTGAAGACTAAAATTCAGGAGCTTCTCGATAAGGGGTTTATCCGACCTAGCATCTCACCTTGGGGTGCTCCAGTTCTATTCGTGAAGAAGGACGGGTCACTGCGTCTCTGCATTGACTACAGGATGCTGAACAAGGCGACGATCAAGAACAAGTACCCCTTACCGCGCATTGATGACTTGTTCGACCAACTCTACAAAGCAACGGTGTTTTCAAAGATTGATCTAAGAAATGGCTACCATCAGCTCAGGATAGCCGATGAAGATGTGCCAAAGACGACGTTCAGGTCCAGGTACGGGCACTACGAGTTTCTCGTAATGTCGTTTGGCTTGACCAATGCTCCAGCGGCATTCATGGATCTTATGAACCGGGTCTTCAAGCCAAATCTCGACCAGTTCATCATTGTGTTCGTTGAGGACATACTGATCTATTCCTCGAGTTCAGAAGAGCATAAGGAGTATCTTCGCATTGTATTAGAGACTTTACGGAGTCATCAGTTATTTGTGAAATTCTCCAAGTGTGAGTTCTGGCTAGATCAGATTATGTTTGTCGGACACATCATATCGAAGGATGGGATTTCTGTGGATCCAACGAAAGTGGAGGATGTGACAAACTGGAAAGGCCAAAGAATGCAACAGAGATCAGGAGCTTCCTTGGACTAGCAGCCTACTATCGAAGGTTCATCAGAAACTTCTCCAAAGTGGCCTCTCCACTGACAAACCTGACGAAGAAGAAAGTGAAGTACGAATGGACACAGTAATGTGAAGACAACTTCCAGAAATTGAAGAACAGACTCACCACAGCATCGATACTCACAATTCCGATTGGGAGTGGAGGTTATGTGGTGTACACGGATGCCTGTGGCACAGGTTTAGGGTGCGTACTGATGCAGCACGGCAAGGTGGTGGCCTACGCTTCAAGACAACTGAAGAAGCACGAGGTGAACTATCCTACACACGACTTGGAGCCGGCAACAGTCGTGTTCGCATTAAAGATCTGGAGGCATTATCTTTATGGTGAGGAATTCGAAGTCTTCACCGACCACAAAAGTCTCAAGTATGTGTTTTCACAGAGAGACTAAATATGAGGCAGAGAAGATGGCTGGAATTCCTCAAAGACTACGAGTTTGTCATAAGCTACCATCCTGGCAAGGCAAATGCAGTTGCGGACGCTTTGAGCAGGAAACGAGCTGGTGGACTCGCATGTCTGAGAGTACGAAGATGGAACCTGGTGGAAAATATAGTGCAGTGGAATCCAAAGCTGACAGAGTGAGGATTATTGATGATGACTCACATGAGAGTGCAGCTTGATCTGGTGGGCAGGATTATCAGGGCTCAGCAAGCAGATGCAGACTACCAAAAGATGATCAAGCTATGCGACAAAGGAGATGCAGATTTCAACATTTCTCCAGATGGTGCAATCCGATACAAAGGTCGTCTATGGGTTCCCAAGAACTAGGAGTTACGCAAAGAAGTGCTAGATGAATGCCACAAGACGGAGTTTGCCATCCACCCCGGCAGCACCAAGATGTACAAGGACCTACAACGAAGCTTCTGGTGGAGGGACATGAAAAGAGAAATAACTAATTATGTTTTTAGATATCTTGTTTGTCAACAGGTGAAGATCGAGCATCGGCGACCTTATGGGACTCTTCAGCCACTCAACATTCCAGAGTGGAAATGGGAGCACATATCGATGGACTTCATCACCGGCCTTCCCGGCACGAAGAGAGGATATGATGCTATTTGGGTGATCATGCACCGACTGACGAAATCAACACATTTCCTGCCAATGAAGACAAAGCAAACGATCGAGAGCTTGATGGAGCTATATACAAACGAGATTATTCGGCTACACGGTATTCCCATTTCCATCGTGTCAGACCGAGATCTTCATTTTACATCCAGGTTTTGGAAGGGCATCCAGGAGGCATTCGGGACAAAGCTGAATTATAGCACGGCGTTCCACCCGCAGACGGACGGACAGACTGAGCGCACCATACAGACGGTGGAGGATATGCTAAGAGCCTGTGCACTCGATTGGAAGGGCAGTTGGGATACTCATCTCCCACTGATCGAGTCCTCATACAACAATAGTTACCAGACAACCATCCAGATGGCACCGTTCGAGGCATTATATGGTAGACCATGTCACTCGCCGACATGCTGGAATGAAGTAGGAGAAAGAAGACTGCTCAGGCTAGCTCTCATTGAAGATTGCGCAAAGAAAGTGGAGTTGATCAGGGAAAGAATGAAAGCAGCTCAGGATCGACAAAAGAGCTATGCAGACAAAGGACGAAGAGACCACATTTTTAAAATAGGCGACAAAACAATGTTGAAAACATCACCAACCAAAGGGGTTATGCGGTTCAGCAGGAAGGAAAGCTCAGTCCACGCTATGTTGGATCATTCGAGGTGCTGGAGATGATCGACGATAGAGCATCCAGATTGGCACTGCCCCCATCTTTCGGGCATGTGCATAATGTGTTCCACGTGTCCATGCTCAAGGAATACAATCATGACGACACAAATGTGATTCAGTTAGAGATCAACATTAGAGATGATCTGACTTATATTGAGTATCATGTGGAAATTCTGGATTATCATAATAGAAGAATGAAGAACAAGATGGTGGTGTTGGTCAAAGTGGCTTGGATGCATCATCAAGCCACATGGGAACTAGAAGAAGAAATGCGCCGGGAGTTTCCTTACTTATTTGGTAAGACTCCTACCTTTACCTAAATTCGAGGACGAATTTTATTCTAAGGAGTTTATGATGTGACGCTTGGAATTCTATTTAGAAATAGAATTTAATTTTAATTAAATTAGCTAAGGGCAAATAGGTAATTCTCTCAACCCAAGCCCCTATAAATAAGACCTAAACCTCATATTTCTCTCCCCTCTCCTTTTACCCTAGCCGTCATCCCTTCTTCCCTCAGGCTTTTCTCTCCTAGGTAAGGCATGATCTCTCTCTCTCTCTTAAGTTATTGTTTTTCATCTCCTCATTGTTTGGGGATTCATGCCAAAGGAAAGAGAACGCACGGGGAGCGCAGCGCAGGACAACAGTAAGGAGAGGAGAAACAACGAGGTTTCAACACGGATCTTACGGGAAACGAGGTATGTAGGGGGGTCCTTAGGAATCCTCCATGAAACTCATCTCTAAGATTGAGAAACATGGTTTTTGATTTTATGATGATGTTAGATGGTTTCTACCTGATCTCTTGATGTTTTATCGAAGTTTTTATGGAGATCTGGATCTTAGATCTCAAGTTTTCGCGTATGGCCGAAGGGAAGCGTTTCTGCGCAGGATGACACGGACCGTGTTCCGAGGAACATGGGCTGCATTCTCCGACGCGGATCGCGCGCGGCGGCGCGCTTCTTCTTCATGTCTGACGTCAAACTCCGGCCGTGTCTTCGATACGGACCGGATCGACGGCATGGCTTTCTCTCTCGCGTTCGCCGATGCAGATCGCGTTAGGCGGTGCGCTCATGATGACGAACGCAAGCCGTGCTCGCCAGCGCAGATCCCGCCTGGGGAAACGTCCTACCTGACGAAACCCTAATTGTGTTCGCCGCCGCGCTGGAGGACAATTCGGACCATGTTGGACGACACAGACCGTGTTAGGACTCCTACCCGGGAACGATGCCTTATCGGATTCGGGTTCGTCACTGCCGGAACATTTTTCTACAGACCCGACGTCGATCGTGTTCTTCGGGACGCGGTCGATGCCGGAAGAACCATACAGGGAATACGGACCGTGTTCGCGTGACTACACCTGGGTCGTGTCTACCGACGTGGTCCGTTTCACGAGATCCATTCAGAGGTTCCCTTGCATGACATGATGTATGTTTGTTAACTATGATGATGATGTATACACTATAAGATGATTATAGTAATCAAAGATAAAAGATATAATCGGCGGGACTTCATGTACTGATTGCAAATCGGGAGAAAAAGGAGGATGATGAGGGGGACAGGGGGTGTAGCTGCAAGAAGAACAGTGAAACCCCAGGCCGCGTGACCACTGTTCCAGTTGCACGGTCCTCTCCCATACCTGTGCAATGAATCTGCTCGTGATCCTGTACAACCACTGATGCCACATGAAAGTACATGAGGATCCCTTAAACTAACGAAGAGCTCTTCACAATATGATGATGATGATGTTAATACTAAAAGAAGATAATGATGATGTTGATGAATAATAATTTTCATGTCTTTTATGATATTTCTCTTAAGCATGATTTATTATTCTATTTTATTTTATTCTTATTTGAGCCTTACATACTGGGCGATAGCTCATGAAAGGTTTACCTCTCCTGCATCTGGACCCTGCAGGGAATTAGGTACTCTTGATGATGATGATGGCGTGCACGTGTGATGCTCATGATAGTCTGCAGTTTCACATGATATCTTCTGGTTTTAGGTTGATGATGTATTAGGTTGCTATTGAGTTGTACATTCAAACTCATTTAATTATGTTGAGTCTTTAGTATTATCATGGAGTTATGCTAGTTTGTTAGACCTTTATGTTGGATCAGTTTGGCATTTTATTTTAATAAAGCAGATTTAGTTCTTGATTGAAAAGTCAAGAGTCAAGTCAATGATGTATGATGTGTAATGTCACCCAAAAAGTTTATATTTTGGGGCGTTACTCTCTCTCTCTCTCTCTATCTATCTATCTATCTATCTATCTATCTATCTATCTATCTATCTAAATCCATGTTATCCAAGAATTGTTCTTTAATTTCACTTTAATGCACGGTTTCAACCATTTCAACAACTTGTCTGCTAAAGTAGACTTCCCATGGTCGATGTGGGCAATAACGCAGAAATTTCTGATAATGGATAACAAAACATGATCGGAAATGAAATATATTGAAAAAGAAAAGCTTCAATAGAACATGCTAAACATTCGCTTCTATGACAATGTAACAAAACAATGTATTTAAATATTGATAACTTGCTGTGTTTCTGATATTGGGTACTGGAACCCGGCTGACATGAAGATTTCGAACTAGAACAATAAAACGGAGGAATTACATAGAACTCTAACAACAACAATTCATCAAAAGCGTATAATCCATCTACAACTAGCAAATACCTCCAAGAGGCGATCTTGGCCAGTGTCAGAGGAGGCGGCCTTCGACTCAGTGCCAGCACTCAACAGAGGACGCAGGCGCTCCAGGATGGAGAAGAACAATGCGAGCTACAAGAACGCGGCCATCTCGGAAGAGGAGAGCACTCAGAGGAGCCGAGGGCGGCGGCCTTCTTGGTCTCTAGGGGCCGCCCAAACGGAGAACCATGTTTGAGAGACGGCAGAGGTCAGCGGCCGCCATGAAATGGGCAGAGAGCTTCCAGTGGAAGGAGCGCGGCGGAGTTCGCTCGCTGCATCCAACACGCGCAGCGGCGCAACCTTCGTCTTCGTCGTCTACGGACGCGCCATTTTCTCGGCCACACACAAAAAAGAACAACTGTGACGCGTACGGTCGTGGTGGACAGCGAGGATCGAGGATGGGAGTTGGGCTTCACAAAGAATAAGGCCCACTAATCCTAGATGAAGATTCGTTGTCGTGGGCTTAAAACCTTTATGGGCCAACCATCTGCATCCATTGACATGAAATTAAATTATTTTTTAAGCTTATACTATATTAAATATGTGCAGAAGTATTCAGCAGAAAGAACATATATTTTTGTTGTATATAAAGGCATAAATATTTTCTACGCATATAACTGACTATATACTCATAAACGAGTTATTTTACTACGATAGATGAATACGATAATTTGAAAGGATAATGCCCATGGCCCCATGCTGCCATGCCATGTATAGATTGGAGAACATAGAAGAACTTAACTATAGCTCATTTGGGATAGGTTTATTTTAAGGTTTAGGATGCTAGGAAGTTGATGGCCACTTATTAGTTATTACAGTATTTCCATGCATGTATACATACATATATAGTAATATAGTACCCTATTGGTTAATGTTAATGTTTCAAATTGAGAACATATTGTGAAAACATAGTTGATAAACTAAAATATTTGATTTTTCACATACCATTAAAATTTTTCACATCGTCGAGGTTAATGCTTACTTTTTTAAAATTAGAGACCTATTATTTACAGGGGAATAAATCTTAAGGATTGAGATTTTCCACACACCATTAAGATTTGCTGGATCAGATAGGTTCTAACCAATCAAATGTGATGATGAGTAGAGGTGGATCCCGTGCTAGTCTAGCTGGCACGGTCTGGGGTCGGCACGTCAATTTTTTGCATGCCGGCACAGCACGACGTGATACGTCGAAGCATTACTTTTTTTAAAAAAAAATGTATAAATATAAAGTATTAATTGATCATAAATTATACATATATGTTGTTATTATTATTATAAAAGTATATCAATTTACATACTTGATTATTTCATGTTATTTAATAATAATAATAATAATAATAATAATAATAATAATAATAATAATAATAATAATAATAATAATAATAATAATAATAATAGATGGATTTGACACGATCAGAAACGATCAAATTCGTGTTGGGCCGTGTCATATGTCGGCCTTATGTAATTTTTGGCATGCACAATAGCGCAATCAATGGCGGAGAGTCTACACGTCCAGGCATTGGAATATAATTATTACTTGCGTGAATTAGACATCGACTCTGTTTGGAGCGTTATTCATCCGCTGCCTACAAGCGTTTCATGTCTCACATGAAACGCTTGTGTGGCAAGCGTCTAGAGGGCAAACGCTGTTGGCCAAACACATACATCATCTAATCGTTTCCATGGTGATTAGAGCGGTCGCAAGTTGCCAGTTGGATTCTATTTACTTTTTACTCTTACAAACTAATAATAATTATAGTTTACATTAACATTTGAATATTTCAAATGCAATATTTTCTAATTCACTGAAATTTGTCTTGTCTTTTATTATTTTTGAAAAAAATTATAATATTAATGATGATAATCTTATATTCTCAATAAAATATTATAATTTTGACAATGTGATTGTATGAAATTTTAACTTTAATTTTCATAAATTATAAGTTGACGTTGTTTTCATATATTATAAAACCATCCATAAATTTACTTGCATTTTCTTTGCAAAAAATAGTTATTTCTATTTTTAATTAATAATTATATTCATTGTAAAGTTCAATGTTATATATCCCAGTTTCTTTCATTTCTAAATAATAAAAATATTTGTTTATATTTTTTGGTATGGTTTGATAACTGGTTTATAATATTATCAATTTAATAGAAGTAGTTTATTCATTTATACAGTATTTTTAAAACAATATAGTTACATAAGGTGTTAAAACTTTGAAAATAATATTACAAATACTTGTTTATATACTCGATTCGTTGCTATTATATAGTATATTTTCTATTAATAATTAGTATAAATTATATGTGAAGCCACTGATAATATGTCCTGCCCTACTACACGAGTAAGTAGTAACGTATGAAAATTCATTGAGCTCTAGTGCATGGTTTATTTCATAATATCAAAGTTATCTTTGTTAACTCATCAGCATGCACAAGTTAAAGGATTAAACTCCACCGACTGCTTACAACAATATATACTATAGTTTTCTCTTTTTTTTGCGTATATAAGAGCCATCAGCTTCACCAAATCTTCAATGCTATATATATATATATATATATAT
>LTAE01002997.1:6436-39979 GCA_001647135.1 Pontederia paniculata | reverse complement strand
AGCTGAGCTCATCTGGCTAAGGTCATTGCTCATGAAACTTGGTTTGCAAATACCCTCTCCCCCAACTCTATGGTGTGATAACATTGGCGCCACATACTTATCAGCAAATCCGATATTTCATGCGCGCACCAAGCATATCGAGGTTGATTATCATTTTGTTCGTGATGAGGTCTCCAACCATCGTCTTGTTGTTCGCTTTATCTCCTCCAAAGACAATCTTGCAGATATTCTAACCAAACCTCTTTCTGGTGCTCGCTTTCAGTTCTTACGGGACAAACTCAGGCTTCGATCCAGAGAAAGCTGAGTTTGCATGAGCGTGTTAGAGAATCTTATCTTTTGTAAAGATTGATGTCATCCAAATATGTTGTCATCTAGATCTGATGTTATCTAGATTTGTGTTTATCTAGATTAGTTTAGATTACATAATCTTCTCTAGTTATATTAGATAGATATTGGTGGTTAGTCTTCTGATACTTTCATGTACTATATATAGATGTACAGACTCACCAGTATTCATATAGTTTTTCTCCATTCTACTCTTCTAACAATCCGCGAACATGTTTTTAATGGCCAAAACACTTAAATCTGATCCACATAAAGATCCTTGAGTACTCCACATCTGAACCCGTAAGCTTCCGCCTTGAGCAAGCTTCCACATAACTCTGCAAAGGCACCTGCGCATACATGAGTGAGTTGAGTCAACAGATCAGATTAAATAATTTGTTTCCCTCTCCTCATGTCTCATAGATTGGGTGGGTGGAATCTTACATGAGTGTTACATGGGAGAGATGGGCACTTCCTCTCACATCACATGTACTCTAAAGGCTGCTAAATAATTGTATATAGAACATGTTAAAATAAACGTATTATAATATAATATAGCGAAAGTATAAAAATAGAATATACACTTAAGTCTTTAATCATAGCATAAATATATAAATGCATAAATATAAGTTTTGCTAGACTAAATGAGAACTTTGTGGAACTCTTTTAACTCATATATGACAACTTAATATCAAAACTATTTGAGTTAGAGACCCATAAGATCTATTTATAATATTCCTTTCATAAAAGAACTATCATGTAGCCAATAAAATTATCTAAATGCTAGTTATGAAAATTACTTAATGTAGTTTATAATAGGGGTATTCACGGGTCGGGTTGAACCCGATCCGAGCCCAAACCCGAACCAAGATCGGTTTGGATATAGTCATGTCATTTTTGGCATCCCAACCCGACCCATTCAAAGTCGGGTTAGATCAGGTCGGGTTGTCGGGTCACCTGACCAATTTTTTTTATTTTTTCATCTTTTTATTCATTTTTATTTTACTTTATTTAGTATTTAGTATGAATCATTATATCTAGTATTCATTCTAAAGCATAAAATAAGTTTTTTTATATTTTAAATTTTAAATTAAATTTAACCTTTAAACTAAACTTAAAACTAGTTTAATTTAAAAAAAATAAAAAATTAGGTCATCGGGTCGGATTTATTCGGGTTGAAAATTTTCAATCCGTACCTGACCCGATCAAGGTCGGATCGGGTCCAACCCGATCAAAAAACTGAACCGGACCCAATTCAATTTGTGTCAGTTTGGGTGATCGGGTTAACCAGGTCGACCCGACCCGGTGAACACCCTTAATTTATAAAATCATTTGTCATGACATAAATATTATAATATATTTATATTATGAATATGTAACACATATTAGACTAAATTTCGATATTCTCCCACTTAGCCTACTATTTTGTTATTAAAAAATATTCATAAATATATCAGTATATTAAATCACATGAATCACGATGATACAACCTTTATGTACAAAAGTACAATCTTCGATGTATTACAATGTAATTAATATTTTCACAACAAGTAATATTTTTCTTTATTAATAAATCTTTATTTTTGGTCCATTAAAATATATATTATTTTTAACAAATTTATGCATGCTAATCAATAGAGAAATAGATATTATTAAGAATTTCATTAGATGCAACTTTTAAGTCATAAGTGACATAATTGAACACCTTATATGAGTTGTAATTTTTAATAATTTATGACATGTCTTTCATTAAAGAATTCATAATATATGTCCAATAGTTATATTCTATATATGAACACTTATATTTAATGCAGTCATTTAGGACCTGTTTGGTATGAAAATTAGAGAAAAATAATTTTCATATTCTAATTTTTTTATCCAAATAGCCCAAGAACAACCTAATTCTTCTAAATTATGAAACCACCTTGAAGTTGATGAAACCACCAATTTTAGTTCTTAAGACAAGAATAAAATGTTCTTGCTCATGGCAAGAACAATTTTTTTTGCCACTAATTTTGGACAAAGCTTATTTTATTAAATTATTTTATATTATTAATTATAATTAATTAATTTTTTAGTATTTTATAAATTATGCACAAAAGTGAGACAATATAGATGAATAATAAATAAATATAATTTCATAAATATTAATAATTAATTATTAGGTTATATTATTATAAATAGAACGATGATAAATATTAATTAGCCTTTACAAGTGTTAATTAATTACTATAATATCATAATTATTTAGTAGTTAATATTTTATTCTAAATAAAACAAAGACTAATTATATGTTGATTAGTATAATTACTAATAGTTTTTATCATTATTTAATTCAATATTTCGAATAATAATAATAAATTATAATTAATACTTTATATCTAATACCAATATATAATAAAATATTAAATTTAGTTTTTCTCATTTTAATCAAACACTATCTAATTTTTTTGCGCCACTAATTTTTTTACTTGCTTTGTTAAATTATGTTATATTCATAATTATATGATTAATCATAATTAATTTAGTTTTAGCATCTTATAAATTTTGCACAAGTGTTACATTATAGATGAATAATAAATAAATATAATTTCATAAACAATAATAATTATGCATTTAATTATTTACTAGATAATAATATATTATTAAACTAGAATATAGACAAATATTAACAAATCTTTGCAAGTATTAGTTAATTTTATAATATTATAATTATTTAGTAGTTAAGGTTTTATTATAAATAAAATAAAAAAATAATTATACATTAAATTGTATAAATAATTAGAATTGTATTAATTAATTTGTAATTAATAATTAGAATTATATTAATTAATTATAATTAATACTTTTTATAAATTCCTGATTATATTTAATAAAATTATATAATGAAATATAAAAAATTATCACTTCAATCAAACACTATTTAACTTTAATTATTACAATACCAATTAATTCATCCAAACACATCACTAGAACATCACCATAAGAATATCTCACTCTTATTATTTTCATTAGAATAAAAAAAGGAACATTCTTCTTAATTCCCACTTTTCTTATTCTTGCCCCAAACATGGTCTTAATGATTAAGTACTCAATGTTAACAACTCGTTATTTCGACTCATAAATTTATGTACTTATCCAGCAATGTATTCTTTAAAATGCCACATCCTTAATGATTAGGAATAAACTTAATATCCAAAATCGAACGATAAAATTCTTCAATAAAATATGATTTCACCTCAAAATAAAATATAATAATTAAGTATGAAAATGTTCTATAAAAAACTTATTTCCTTTTTATATAATTTGTTTCTAAAACTCACTTTTCTTAATAAGTATTACAAGTAACGAACAACTATTTTTTTATCCATGAAAATTATTTCACTTTATTAATAATTAACATATCAATGAAAATGAAAATATCATCTGATGATTTTACTCCAAATAACTTTATGATATATAATGTGATCAATAATACAGAACCCAAATGAATAAACTATAATTAAAATAGAAAAATATAAGTGCATTTGTAAAATCATGCATATATTTAACATAAATAGGCACATCAAAATTTCATATACATAACATATGTTTGTTAATACAATTGATATCAAAATACAAATCTAGGTGTCATTAAAATTTACCTGTGGGTAGAGATTTTAACACATAATTATTCCATATCAAATTATATAAATGAATTTATGAATCATTAAAATTTATCTATGGGCAAAGATTTTAATATATCATTATTTCATACTTTAACTTGTATGATGGAAAGAAATAAACAATAGTAATCTTTCACACTAATTAAATATAACAACATAACTTTTATGAGGGAAGAAGTAAACAATAGTAATCTTCCACCCTAATTAAATATAACAACATAATTTTTATTATAAAAGAAATTAATAATAATAATCTTTCACCCTAATTAAATATAAAATCACAATTAACATCCTTGTGGGATAAAATTATGTATCTTTTTATGTTTAACTAAAATTTGATGTCATAAGATTTTAATGAAATAACTTTTAACTTTTATGATGAAAGAAATAAATATAATAATCTTTCATCCTAATTAAATATAAAAGCATAATTAACATTTTTGAAGGATAAAGTTAATGTATCTTTTATATTTAATTAAAATTTGATGTCATATTCTAAATACGATTTATATAATCACAAAACTATAAATATATAATCATATAATTAAAGATGTGATTACTCTTTAATTATTCAGATATATCAAATCACATAACATCATGATAAAATATGTTAAAATATACAAATCTTATGTATCACATAAATTAATAATTAATTTATGATGCAAACAATGTTTTAACTTAATTAAAATAAGTTTGCTAGTTGGACAAAATAAAATTTTTATAATGACTATTAAATAGTCAAGCCAAATAATTATAGAATTATCTTCAATAATTTTGGTACCATAGAAAATAAATATTTATTACATGTAAGCTAAAAAAATATAATTTCGTAAAGTTAATAACCTTTTTAGAAAATTCTCAATGAACTCAATCATAGCTTATAAAGACTTTATAAAACCCACTATCTAAGGTACCAAAATACCTTTTAGAGTAAATTAAAATATATGCTTTAAGTTTTGCTATACGATAACGCATGAATTTAACGGTTTAATATTTTCTTCTTTCAAATCAAAATTGTCTTATCAAATAAGTATAATAATTTATACATTTGATATAAGCAAACTAATATGATTATGATAAAATAATGTGCAAAGTCATAACATAATCTTTCTTCCAAATCAAACATTTTGAATGACAAAAAAAGTAATATGACTATCAAATGAACAATATGTAGTCTCAAAATATTTTTTTTCAAAGCAAAAAGTCTGCATACCCAAAAAAGTATGACAAATTCATACTTTTGATAAATGTAAAATAATATGTTTATAAGAAAATATTATCTTACACTACATAATAAAATATGATGATCAACATGAGACTAACAATAAGTAATTCACATTAATCACATAATTCAACAAAAGAAAATATCAAAAAAATTTCATAAAATGAGTAATAACAAATAATAATCATAAGTATGATAACTTAATAATTTAAGGATGAAATCTTCTTAAAGCAAAAAAATTGCAAAATCATATAAGTATAATAAAATTCATACTTTTGATAAATGCAAAATAATATATTTATAAAAAGATGAACATTTAATCTCATACAACATATGTACAATATCATCAAAAAGTAATAATTCTACAAAATAAAAAATTATGACAAATTCATAATTTTGATATGTGCAAAAGAATATACTTCTAAGTGCACTACATATGCATAAATAAAACATTAAAAAGTGAAGGATGGTTAGACAAATATATACAAGTTATGATACCACATATTAAAATAAACATACGCAAATCTTATAATATAATATAATATACCAGAAGTATAAAAATATGATATACACTTAAGTCTTTAGCTATAGTCTAAATATATAAACACATCAATATAAATTCTACTGGACTAAATGAGAACTTCTTTATAAGTTCTTAACTCATATGTAATCAAAAATGTGATGACAACTTAATATCAAGATTACTTGAGTTAATGACCCATTAGATCTATTTATAGTATTTGTTCCATCAAAGAAAAACTATCATAATAAAATTACTTAAATGTTAATTATGAAAATCACTTAATATAATTTATAAAACCATGATATAAATATTATAATATATTTATATTATGAATGTGTAACACATATTAGACTAAATTCCAACAGAACCCCTCATGAACAACTGATATCATTCTGAACATTATAAATATACATATAATTTATGAGTAAAAGGTATAAACGAATTGAACTTTCAAATTTGTTGCATATCATCAATTTCATATTGGTTGCAATTGTAACCTCCGTGATCAATTTGTCAAAAAAAATGTTAAATATTTGCTCAATAATTGTCACATGAATAAATGTCTTGTCATCAACTTTAAATTATTTAAAAATATAAATAAACTAAAGTTTATGTAACTAACACTAATGTTTTAGTTTTTCCACAACATTTTAAAAATATAATAACATCTCAAGTGACAATTGTCGAGTGACGATTTAATATTGTTGTTCCAACAAAATCATAAGGGATTTTAGATTTGCAATAAATTTAAAAGTACGAAAATAAAACTTTAGGCTAGAACCACAACGAATGTGAAAGTTAAAAAAAATCATGCAATTTTCCTTATAATTTACTAATTTAATACATTTTGACTTTTTTTCTAGTAATCCTTTCATTCTGGAGAAAATAACAGTGAAAATGATGTTTTAGGAAAATATATTTTGGAATGATATTTGTTAATAAGTGAAAGAAACTATAAGAATGCAATTTGTCATGAATAAAGATGAGAGTACTTGGTCTTAACTAAAAGAAGGAAAAGAAAAAATTCTGTAAAAAAAAATGTTATCGACCTTCGTAATTGTCCAAATGTTAACTATTTGTCATGAATATACTACGACTCCATTTGCTTTAACAAAAATAAATTATTAAAGTTTTAATTCTTAGGAAAAAATAAATTTTAGGAAAAAAATTCAGAGAAAAGTATCATAGGAATATAAGAAAGATAGATGACTGAGAAGAAGATTTTTTTTTTATTTTCTTACATTCTAATTTTTAACTTACTTTTTTATCAACTAAAAATTATTTTCTTGTTTACTGAATTTTCATAATAAGAAAATAGTGAAAAATGGAAATTTATTTTCTGTAAAAAATAATCTTCATTGAGAGCATGGTTTGATAAATATTAAGAGTATATTTGAATTATGAGCTTTGATGGATCAATTAGATTAAGTTGGGATGATGTCATATGACGAACATCATATTTGAATGCATTTTTTTTTAAAATAAGTAAGATAAGAAGAGTGATTTAAAGTCCATCAAATAATTTAAAATTTAACTCATCAATTTGATGATATTTAATAGGTTATAAATTTTTATACTCATTTTTAGGGAATATCTTTGTCATCAATCCGATCCAACCTAATCTTCATTGGGTCGGATGATCGGGTCGGGTCATCGGTTTATCCGATTAAATTTTTTCATATATTTTTATAATACTTAACATTAATTATATTTTAAAAAGGAAAGAAACATATTTTTCAATGGTTTGTAATGATTTTAAAGGATGTAAAGTATAAATTTTAATTATAAAGTATTATAAAATTCTTACTAAGAATAAATTAGTTTAAATTTAATTAAAAATATATAAAAGTTCGGGTTATGGGGTCGGGTCGGATTCGAAAAATTGAAATCCATATCCGACCCGTTGGTGATCGGATTATGATCGGGTCGATTCGGGTTCGACTCGCCAATGATCCGATCCGACCCAATTTAGATCGGATCGGTTCGGATCGTCGGATCTCATCGGGTCGGATCGACCCGATGAGCACCCCTACTCATTTATTTTTTTTTCTATTTTCTAATCTTAAATTAAATATAAAAGATAAAATAGACTTTTATATCAATTAATCTTTTTGAATCTCATGATTTAAATTTTTTATTCAAATGATATATAATTTAATTTAACTCATGATCATTATCTATTTTTTATTTAAATATAAACTTACTAATAATCCATCACATTTTACTTCATCACTACTTACTCCACTCCACCATCCCATCTCTTCATTGCTAAATACCCAAACAAAGTGAGTAGACCTTATGAGTTATGACTAAATATTTTTTTATCCAATTTTATTTTTCTAGACCCATTTCATGATAATTTTTTGTTGGTGAATAGGGAGCGATGAAAGCGATGAAGAAAAAAATGAAATGAAACGGAGAAAAAAAAGGAAAAAAAATATACAACAATGATATAAGAAACCCAAACGGGCGAGACATGCGTCTTCTACTATTTCTCCGAAAATTATTTTCCAGCTAAACTTGATTTGGACATCGAACATCGGGGTTAATTCACACTCGACTGATTCAGTATTCGGACGGACATAAAAAAAGATAACTCCTTGCCAAATTAACGATTCCAAGGATCGCTACTAGCTCGCGTCATCCACTGGAGCACATACCCATTAATCATCTGCATCTAGAAATCCATTTCAACCTAAGGAACGTGGTAACACGAAACTAAGTCGGAAAAATGATTATGTATGAGGAAAACGTGCGATGCATCAAATTTACATTTAAACTAATCAATCCAATTGTGACATCGATTCTAGTAAATCCCCAAATCAATTTTTTAGTGACAACTCACATAATAGTTTGATTTAACATAATTATAAATTTAAAATATAAATAATTATAATTAAAAAAATTATTATAAATTTTATTTACAGTAGTTACTTTTCTTTTATTTGAATATATGTAAATAAAATTTTAAAAAATAAATTATGTTATTTGATTAAAATTAAAAATTTAGTATAAGTGTTTAATTAAAATAAAATATTCTTATATATAAATAAATTATTAATCAAGTGAAATATCAGTATTTTTTATTTTTTTTCTTTATCTTTATTTTTTGATGTAAAATATAACTGTATTTTCAACACATTTTCCTATGCAGTAATGACCTGTTTTGTTGGAGGAAAAAAAATAAAGAAGAAAGAAATAAAAGTTAATAGTTTAACCCTGAAGAGAAATGAAAGAAAATGCTCTATTTTTCTTTCAATTCTAAATTAAAGTATAAAGGAAGAGAAAATAAATATTTAAATATATATTTAATTTTAATTATATATAGTTAAATATATAAACACATACAATCAAATCAAACATGAAATTTATATTTTCAGTAATTAAAATCCCAATTACCACCGAATATATCAAACCAACACATCCGAACACATAATAAAATTTATAGCGAAGCAAATCCAACTTTTAACAAAATAACATCATAAGATATTTTTTGTGGAATGCCTCTCTCTAGATCTAGTGCAAATAGGCAACTAAAGTGTGAATAGAAATGGTTTTCACAATTGCATAAATAATTATTTTATTAACTTTATTTTACGAAGGATATTTTAGGAGGATTGGGAATTTTAATTTACCATTTATCGTTCACCATTCATACACATTATTTTTCATCTTATGTTGATAGGTAAACCTGAAACACTACACATTTGGTCGTGACACAAGCATTTTAACAGACAAGTGTGGTAAAGGACGATTCCACAAATAACACAATGTTCTAGACCCACCATGCTGTCTAGTGTTTAACCGGAGACATCACCATAGAAGTCGAAATTTAGGACGCTGAACAAAAAAATAAATAAGGAAATCCTACTCGCGGAATCAAAACAAAAGCAAATCCTACACGAAATACACAAAAGAAATCATTCTACGAAAAAAAAAAGTTTGGAACATTACAGATACCAAGTCTAAGAAGATTTTATATCGCTGCCGGTGGACTTGAACTGTCATTGACATTTTCAGACTTCACTGCATCACCATCGTATCTCTCATGGACATCAAGGACTTCATCCATCAGTTCATCTTCAGCAGTTATATCCTCTACGTCCTCTTCATCAACATTGACTCCAGTGATTCGCCGTGTCTTTGGACCCTGCTCCTGTTGGTGCGTCTCCAGCTCCTTGTCCATCGTCTCCTGCAAATTAACAAGATTGTTTCCTCTTCTAGCATTCCTAACATTTTGCCAATGCTCAAGTTTCTTCTCAGCATTTGCAATAAATTCCTCCTCAGCTCGGCTTTCAAATTCCGACAGCTCAGCTCGCTTTGCAGCTCTCCAATCAAGAAAAGCCTGTATAATAGTTGGTGTTAATGATTGTGATCTCATGAATGGTTAATGAGAAGACGCACATCAATCATGAGATAAAGTAAGCAATACATATGATCATACCTGCTCTTTCTGCTGTTCAACAGTAGGAGCATTGGGTAGAGGTTTTGCTGGCATATAATAAATTGGAGGTTCTGCTTTAGTTCTGTCAGAGACAGCAAAAAGAAAACAGAGTTAACAGTAAATACCGGCCTGAAATGACACACTTATGCAGTAGAAAGATCCCGAGCTTCATTAAATTGTGCATACAATCAGAAACTTATCTTTCTGAACTAAATTGTCAATTATGAACACTTTGGGCCAAAAGTAAAAATAACCTGCAGCAAATAGAAGAACAAAATATTAAAAGGCGTCGTCATATGCAAAAGGCATATACTATTTTTTTTAGTAAAAAGAGGATGACTACACAGATTGGTAGCCATCCACAAAAAAAGGCATATACTAATTCATAATAAGCTTCCTAGTGTCACAATATTCATTCTTCAGGAATGACATAACATAGCAGAAGAGAACTAAGGTAGGAAATTGAGGAAAACTTCACATAATTTATACCTTAAAAAATTGCAAAGCTTTTTGTGGTGCTCAGTCCAGTGCAAAAAGTCCAACTCCAACAGCTTTTCATATGCTTTCGCATCAACACGAGCTAGCAAGGTCTGTTCAAGCAATTATTGAATAAATGAAAAGGGAAACAAGTAATTCATTCCACTAGTACATGATAAGAATTTACCAGATCACGTTTGCGTTTCTCTTCAACTTGTTCTCGCTGCTGTTGTCTTAACCTCTCACTTTCCTCTCGAGCTTTCTCTTCCGCCTGCATGACCAATGTATCAATAATCAACTTTCTAAAATAAACCCAAATCCACACTAATGAATCTGGAAGATACCATGTGAGACATTAAAATACATGTTATTTAACAATTAATATGAAAAGGTTCAATTATCATCCAACTATCTGTTCATCCCTGTTAGAGCAAGCCACAGAGCATTGACATACATTCTTCTAACAGTAGCATCCACTAACTTAAACAAATTCAAGTCAAGTTTTAAAGCAATAATGCAAAATTCTTGAAGAAAACCTTTGAATAACAGAACATGGAAGATATGCAACAAGTGCCAAAATGGACTCATCTAATAGAGAATAACTGTTCGTAACCAGTCCATGCTTCCCAAGTATGTTATTGTTCATATCATTTGACAAACATAAGTAACAAACTCAAGCCAACATTATCCAGCTCAAGCTGACAGGAAAAATATGGGACAAGGAATCATACCAAATACTGCCAGTGCCAGTGACATGTATAGCAAGAAGATATACATTAGTTTATCAGAAACTTGTAAAGATCACTTTAAAACATGAACCGCCATAGGAAAGAAATTAAATAACACATGTAAAATAGATAAAAACATTAAAGCAGAAGTACAACATGTGGCATGTGTTTCAGTAATTTGCACTCAATGGAATTGCACTTCATGTCATGATTTTTGCAAGCCACTTCAACAGCAATTTTTCTCTGATTATGCAGGCAAAATATACTTCACTGGCCTCACTACTTATTCATAAGGAACCAAGCAAACTACCCATCCAACATGTCATAATTTAATGTGACAAGATCAAATACACAAAGGTCGACCACATAGCAGAAGTTATTTCTTTTTTTTTTGAAGGAAATCAGAAGTTTCTTACCCTTTTCAAGGAGTCTGATCTGCGCATGTATGATTCAGATGTTGCCAGCTTCTGTTGTTCCTCATTGAATTTCTAAATCGAAGTATGAAAAATTAGAAAATAATAAACATAATAAGAAAGGAAGAAATTTATATAGTTATTGACAGCAAGAAAATTGGAAATAATGTATGAATGATTTCACAAAACAAAATTTAAGGCAAAGAACTGAGTTCTTTCTTCTAGTTTCAGTTAGTCTATATCCTTGAATTTAGATACTCAATTACTGTGTATAGACAAACATTTAGCTGGATATTTTCATTTTAGACTCATTCACCCAGCTAGACTGCCCTTTTCTTCCCATGGGATGTACACTCGATTCTTGTTAAATAAAAAAAAAACCATCCAAGGCTTCTGTTCTTTCTAAAAAATGCAAGCCCCAAAGTAAATCCAAGTTGCGCTACTTGCATACTATCCTAGAAAGGGAAAAGATATAAAGGAACCGATATCAAACTTGAGCCACCTCTTTTGAACTGATCACTATATTCATAATTCAATTGCCAAAATGACCAGGTTCCTAATGTACTGGGATGAGCTTACTGAACAACAAAGAATTGCAAGAACTAAACCACTAGTCTCAAGACTTTAATGCAGATTGATTAAACAGATTATCCATGGGTCTCAGGACAATCACAACACCATTTTAGAAGCGACCTCAAGTCTCAATGAAGTAAAGAAGCTCCGTTAGGCCTATGACAAAGAAGGGAAAAGGAGGAGAGAAATAAAATACAAGTAGTGCAATACCAGCCAGAAACATGTACTACAAAGTGTAGGTGGGAAAGTATTGCATGCAGAAAGACCTCTTTAAAAGACTACATAGATAACAAGATGCACATTTGAATCGAAACCATTACCACTAATGTTCCAAGGAGTTGCCCCATCATCCTTCGGTTTCTCTTCACCAAGTTTGCATCCTGAACTAATCTACATTCTCTTGGCGTTGGCTCTTTGATTTCATCCTGCAGAACACCTAAAAAAATCATACTCTATCCCATTGCCAGTGACCATGCAGCAGCTAAAATGAAGAGAAACTAAAATTCCAATTTCACCTTCTTCCGCACTCTTAAGCTACCATCCCTTCCGAACCCACTACCGTTGCTTTGTCTCTGGAACACCTTCCGCTCATTCCTGTCATCGGCGTCCTTCACACTAACCTCTGCAGGAGGCTCCTCCTCCTCGGCAACTTTCAGAGTAGTCTCGTCCTGCTGCACCTCTCCTTCCTCCAACTTCATTCACCAAATTCGAACTATCAGACCTTTTTTTTTCCTCTCTCTCTTTCTAAATCAAAAGATCAAACATTGGGACATCAAAGCAATACCTTGACAACCTGAGAAGCGAGCCTTTTGGAAGGCCGCTGTTCCTCCGAATCCGTCGCGCCCTGACACCGATCGAAAACACAAAATAAGCTTAAAATGCCCACAGGAGAGCAGAAAGAAACAAAGCACACAAGGCGCACGCATCAGTACTTACGTCCCGAACGGGGCCTCGCTTGCCGAGGCGTCCACCGACGGCGCCGGCGGGGCGGAACCCGCCACGACGGGGCCCTCTGGCGGCGCCTAGGCGCTCAGTGATCTGCGACCAAAGTGACAATAAGAATTAGGGTTCTAGAGATCAATCAATCGGGAGAGAGAGAGAGAGAGAGAGAGCACTTCTTTCCGCTTGCGATGGAGCTCCTCGATCTCTTTGAGGAGGCTCTCCGGCGTCTTCTCCGATGCGCCGATGGTCGCCATCCCGCCGTTCGCCGCCGCGTTAAGGTTTGCGTCGCCGACTGATCGCTTTGCTTTTGCTTTGCCCTTCGAGGCGATTGGTTTGATGAGCTTATTAGAGAGCACGGGGTCCGGTTTGGGCTCGAACCAGTCGTACACGTCTGATGAGTTTTTAAGTGTCTAATGGCTTATCTCGCCACGTGCGCGAAGCTTATTGGTGCCATAGTGGGGTCGACAGAAAAGTTGCAAACAAAACGTGCTACATTTATGAATCTATTTTTTTTATTTAATATTTGTTGTAGTTCATTAATCGAAAAAATTATTTTATCGTAGAAATTAAAAAATACATTTTAGATAAATATTAAATAGATATTATTATGAGAAATTTAAAAAAAATACTACAAGTAAATCGGATTTAAAATTTGATTACAATAAATTGCTTAAATCATTCACAATAATTTCATTGCTGTCTTGGGGAGAAACCTGTGGCATGTCCTTCCATCACTCGTACACATTGTAAAGTTTGCAAGCTTTAACAACAATATAACAATTAAAACGACACTCTTATATAAAACAAAGAGAATAAAAAGAAGGGTCTTTCGAAAATTGAGAAGATATGAACCCATCAATATTAAAAACAATAAATTAAACAACAAACTACATGGTATACATGGCTTATACTTTAACCTGACTTCAATAAGAAAAAGAAGAATAATAGAATACTTTAAATCACTGAACTTAAGGTCAAAAGGCGAATCAAGAAAAGCATCTCGACCCTCCAATTTTTCGATATATAAAATATATATATATACATATATTAATAGTTATAATTAATAGATAAAATAAATATCAATAAATAGTATCCTCATCTAACTAATTTAGTTGAAAGATATTTTTAATTAGTATTTTAAAATTTAAAATAAATCTTAACATCTTCTATTTTTTTTATTTATTTATATATATTTTGGCTCCCCTTCTTTTGTCCGTCCATGTTGAAGCCCATGTTGATACAAAGGTTATAATACAGTGGCATAATAATAAATCGAAGAAATGTTTCAAAATCGAATTGGATTAAATATAAAATGACGGTAAAGATTTTATCCTTCCGCAACCGCAAGTCATAAAATACTTTTTCTTTCTCATATAAAGAAAACATTTGGGAAATATTCATTTAATTGTTATTTCCAAAAAGTGAATTAACTCTTTCTATATTATTTTTTTGGTTTCACTTTATTAGTATTTTTATTCTAATTCTTTTTAATTATTATTTTGAAAAAGAGAATTACTCTTTCTATATGATTCTTTGGGTTCACTTTATGTGTTTTCTTAAAACTAGAGTTTCAGTTCAGGAGGTGCAAAGTTATTCAATTCATATATTAATTATAGTTACATAAAATATGATAAATAAATTATGTTTAATATTAATAATTTTTATTTATAGTATTCAATATTTTTTGCACTTCTTAGTGTAATCCAAAAGATTTAAATCAATTATATTTTCATTTTAAAAATTATAAAAAAGAAAAAAAGAAAGTATTTTCATGAAAATCATATCATAACAATGATATATATAATAAAACAAAAAAAGTGTTACGTATTGTAAAATAAAACTTAATACTCAGAAAGAGAAAAAAAATTAAATATATATTTTTATAATGGATATTATCTTATTTTCTTAAATACTTCTTTAATACCCTACTAATTCTAAAGATATATTGTTAAAGATAAATCTTTTGAATTATGAAATAGAAATATAAAGTGCAAATATATAATAATATAATATGACATAGACAAATTTATTTTTATAAAGTAAATATTTGAGCAAAGATTAATTTCAAAAATGTGAAAAGAATATAAGCTTAAAATTTTTTGGGCATGAAATAAATAAATACGTATATAATATATTGGGAATGTCTAATGAAGTATATACATAGTATTTTTTAATGAATTAATAAATTTTAGCATAGGAATAAATGATATTTATCAAAGTGAAGGATAAAGGATAAATAAGAATAGAATTTAAAAAAAAAAAGATAGAGTAAGCAAGAAAAAGATGAAAAATGTGTAGACAGTAGGGATTGAATCTTGGTGCATATGATTTTGTAATACTAAACTATTTTACATTTATTCAGGGTGTGAACCCACTTGCACCCCTTGACTTCGCCTATGTTTCTTATTGTATTAACCTCCTAAAGCATTTTTTTTAATATTCACCATATCACCAAAGGTTTTGCTTTTAAACACATTAAAAAAAAATTGTGGTGCTTGCATAGAAAGGTTGTCTTGTCAAGTTCACGTACTGAATCAAACAGACACACCAAAATAACATATTGAGGAATAACAAAATAATAGGGGAAATTACATATTCATCCCCTTCTTTTTTGGTTTTTGGTATTTTTCTTCTGACTAGAATGTTTTTATTTTTCATGCAAAATTAGGGATGAAACTGTTGCGACTCGAATGATTTTTTTTACGTGAAAAAAATTGATCTACTTTTTTTGGTATGATTTTTTAAAATAAAAACATTTTATTAATTTTTTTGGATGATTATTTCGGACTCCTATATTTTTATATTTTTTAATAATATTAAAAAAATCATGTAATTTAACATCAACTACATATAATATCAAATAGACTTATATAATTTCATTAATATTTATATACAAAATGTATACGTTAATTGAGTAATTATATACATATATATATTAAAAATATTAAAAGTATATATATATATATATATATTAATAAAATTTTAATTATGTAGGTCTCCATCGCTCAGGTATTCTATACATTTAAAAATCGATCTAGATTTTTTTTCAAATTAAAATAAAAACTTAGTAATTTTATGTCAGATCGGGTCGGTTTTCAATTTTTTATTTTTGGCTTGCACCCTTATGCAAAATACAAAAAATAATAATAATATAAAAAAAACTAAAATGTAATATGATAGAACAAAATAAAAATGTACATAAAAATAATTAAGTAAGCATAAATAATATAATAAAAACTACAGTTTTTTTTAAAAAAATAATCATAGTAAAAAAAACATGTGGACACAGTAGTTGTATGGATTTATTAACATGCGAATCATTCTTTTTCATCAATAGATGTATACACTTGTGTGCTACGCAAATTTATGTTGCGGGCATCTTGAACCCATATATACAGCTTATGTCGCATATACATGTAAACTTAAAAGTAAAATAAAATAATAAAACATGACTTGTATTATAAGATTTCGGCTCACCTTTTGTTCAGCGTTGTTTATATAATTCGCCCAACGCCTACAAATACCCGGCGAACAAAATACTGAAAATGATTTCTTTTACGAAATCTAATTAAAAGTTGATGATCTTTTAAATTTAGTACATTAAAAAAACAGATGTATCATACCTGTTTAAACTTCGATAATAGATATTGTATTTTACTTTCTATTATAAATATAACAAATAATTATGTTGATCATAAATAATAGTAACTGAGATGTATCATGTATGTATTTAATATTTTGAATGCTTTCAAATATATAAAATTACTAAATTAATGTAGATATGTATATTACGTAGATTAAAACTAAAATTATAATAAAATAAAATCTTATCAACCTTTCAATAAAATATTATTAATTATTGCCATAAATGTAAAGTTAATATAAGACCCCCCAGAAATCTATCATTTTTTTTAAAAAAAAAATCATCCTAAAAAATATTAGATTTGTTTTTTCAACTTTTAAAAAAGCAACTGACCATATATTATTGTCACTTTCGCGCTCGTCGTTTTTTTATATTTTCTCCAGTCACTTGCTTTTGTGAGAAAATAAAACCAAGTATTTAAAACCAAAATATTTATATACGACCAACCAAAACGGAATTGTTGTCGACGGCCGTCACAAGAAACCCCGTTTCCAAGGAGAGAGAGAGAAACACAGGCGTGGTTTTAAACGTTCGGCAGCGATGACGACATGGACGAATGACGACGGCGGCGACGGCAGTATCCATCACCACAACTACCGCCTCTACAGGTCCGCCGACTCCGGCCACAAGCGGCGCCACCTTTTCCTCGGCCCATCGACGCATATCAAGAGTTGCTGCTTCTGCCTCTTCCTTCTGCTGGTCCTCCTCGTCCTCCTGGCCATCACCGTCGTGATCGTATTCGTGCTTGCTCTCAAACCCCTGAAGCCCCAGTTCGACCTCCAGCAGGTCTCTGTCCAGTACATCCTCGTCGCCCCCACAGACGCCGCCGTCGCCGGAGGCTCTGCATACCTGGAACTCAACGTCACCCTCCTGTTCATCGCGTTCAATCCAAACAAGTTCGGCATCCGGTACCGCCGGACGGCGTTCGACCTTATGTACCGCAGCGTACAGATAGGGGCGGCGGCGGTGGCTGGGTTCGAGCAGCCGGCGGACAGCCGGTGGATGGTGGAGACTCGTGTTAACGTCGACAGGTTCAACGTCCTCCAGTCCGACGCTATCAATGACAGCGTCGAGCTCCAGATCACCGGCGACGTGGGCGCCAGGTTCCATGTCCTCGGTCTCACCTCCGCTGGCGTTGAGGTCAGTGTTCAAACCACGTTCACAGCTTTCCCTTATTTTAATAATTCTAAAAAATGATAAAAACTATTTTCTTAATAAAAAAACAATATTTTTCGGTTGACAAGAAAATAATACATAATTTTGGGAAATTCAATATTATTTTGCGATATATAAAAAATATATTTAGTTTGTACTTAAATTTTTTACATAATAAAATAAAATAAAAGATGTCTTTCTCTCAATTTATTTTAACTAGACGATTAATGGTTAAATCAGGATAACAAGGGACATGTAGCAAAGCTTGGTGTATACATCCACAACCACTTATCATCACTTAATCTATGAGCAGCACATTCCTTTTAACCAATCATCCCAATAAAAATGCAACAAAAAGATTATACTTCAAAGAATCAAAATGAATATCTTATAATTTTTATGTTTTAACATTCAAACTAAACCAATAATCATTCATTAAATATTAAAGTACACATCAGAATAAAATGTAACATAGTATCTCACAGTTGTATTACGTGATGGCTCAAATACTACATTGTAATTTGCGAATGTTAACATTTCAGGCAGCTGTGGATTGCGTGATAGCCATCAGTCCAAGGAAGCAATCACTCATCCACAAGCAGTGTGTAGTATAGAACAGCGAAAAGGACCAAAAAATGACATTAAATTTTGTTGTTCCTTTTCTTTCTAGAGGAGTTTCCTATTCTAATTTCAAGGGCTAGTTATTAAATGGTGAAGTAGCTGAGAAAAGAATCTCAAGTTATTTTTGCTTGTGTGAGCATGTATATTTGTTAATTGCTCACTGCAGTGCTTAAGATGTGCAGGGTAAATTAATGTCTCAGCATAGCACCTTAGGATAGTTTCAAGTTTGTCTTACAGTTCTCTGATTGTATTTAAAGTAAGACTTTAGATAAAAAAAAGTAAGACTTTAGATTAAAACAAGACTTTAGCACAAATGACCTTCATCTATTAAAAATGCACTTTCTAGTTGTCACATATATGTGCCTTGATAAATACAGTATAAAGTTTTTCTTGTAAATTCTCATATTCATAAGTCTACTAGTTAGAAATGTACATCTCCCAAATATAGTGATTCGTATGCATAAGGACCAAACAAGTCATCATGCAAATGTTCAAACATAGGGTATCTTAATGCACGCATTAGATTAAATAATTCATGCTAACCAAATAATATTCTTGGATCACCTGCAGTTGCTGGATCTATTCATATCTAAAACACATATCACGGGAATTTAACTAAAAAATTCAAAAGTAACATAAATTGTACACAGATACCAAAAGTACAAAAACAAAAGTGAGCAGGACTAGTTTACTTGGGTTACCTTATATATTGGTGGGAGGTAGTAAAGGGTTAACATCTTCTTACACTTTGCCTTCTACATGAACGACACTAAGCTGCCCTGCTAAATTGATGTTCTTGCATTGTCCTGAACAGAGAAAAGGAACAGGCTTCCTAATAAGTCAATTGATAATGAATTTATCCATCCTTGTAAGCAAACGTTTCAGCAGTTGAATTGTCTGGGCAGTTCAATCTCCTGGCCTCGGCTCTGTCTCATCCAATAACAGAGTGGGAGAGCCAAGAGTGTCATCTTTTGTTCTATTAGTTTCTTCATAGTTGCCATCTTTTCCCTCCAATGCTATCGTAACTTCAAACTCCTCGCTAAGAGGTTTAACTGAGTAATCGTAGTCATCTTTCGTTCGATTAGTTTCTTCATATTTGTCGCCTTTTTCCTCCATGCTTATCATGTCTTCAAACTCCGTACTCAGGGATTTAGCTGGTTCCGGGTTGTGCATAATCAGTGATGAACCATCAACACCCAATGCTCTGGAAAGACATGTATACCTAAGAACAAGCTGCTTGTAGCAATTTAGAAGACTTTCTACATCATTAACTGTCAAATCACCAGAATGAGAAAATAAGAATGGGTACTCCTGAAAGAATCTACTAGGGTTATCATCCTTTAGAAGCTCAACTGCTCCTTTCTTCTCTGAATCTGATGTGGATTCTCTCTGGGACAGATATTTGTCTTTTCCATCCATATCATATGCCTGTGTTGGACGATTATGCTCTAACAAAGTCAAGGAGTTGTCTGTGCCAACAGAAAACGCTATTCCCAACTTTTGTTCCATAACGTCTAGGTTTGTGTCAATTGTCTGATTTTCTGTGCTGGTTGGCTGGCCAAATAAATGTGCTCTAGCAGATTCCATTTTCTTATGGAAGTCCACCTCGTCCAATGAAAGAGCACTTGCATCAATATTCCAGATAAAAGACTCTGCAGAGAGCATATTTGTGAAGAAATATGCTGCTTCAGCAACCAATCGTGATTGGCACCTGTATCGTTGTATATATAAGAGGTTCGAGTGCAGCTGTGGAGGGTTTGCCTGCACAAAGGAGGAAAAATACCGACTGTTTCAGATACGGAAATTGAAAACGGAATATTGTGATTTTAGGATAGATCTGAATATGTCCTCGCAGTGCTTTCAAAAGGTCTGAACCAAAAGAAAGATTCAGTGAATTGCTATTCTGACAGCAAGATATTACGAGAAAGATAACGAATCTCTTACATGGGTGAATAGGAGATATGAAACTTCTACTGAGTGTAGCTTCACATTCACTCCCCATCAGTGAACTTTGAATAATATCAATTTTGTGCACCTAGAACTGTATAAACTTCTACAGTCATTTGCCACTTCACATTGGTGTTTTTGAGCATTAACATATTTTTTGTAGTTAAAAAGGATAACTAGAGAAGATATAGTCATCTTGCTGTACTAAAACAATACAACATAACTTGAGAATCTGTTGTCAACTTTGCTCGAGTTTCTTTTGACAAAATTTATTCCTTTTCTATGAAAGATAAATCAGCTATGTCAGGTCAAAGAGTTGCCAAAGACTTTCAGTTTCATGATACAAGACAGGAATAGTATGCTTATATACTTCCAAGATTTCAGAGAGTATCTACTGCAGCGATCAAATAACTTGGATGACCCAATCAGCAAACCTCAGAAGATAAAATAAATAAGATAGTAAAATCAAGACTGAAAGGAACTAATTCATACAATTCTAAGATATATGAATAGAAGAGTACCTTTATGATCACATAAATTAGAACTGGAAGGAATTCATCTGCCCCTGGAGGGTCATCATTGGATGCAATAGAGGCATTCATTAATAAGTTATTGATAACTTTACAGCAATTAAGAATGCAAATAAGTTTGTCCCTTGGTGCCTTGTACATATTGATCTTCTGAAGCTCTTTTTGTGCAAGCTGCATAGAAAGCAAATGAAATATGTTAAGATATACTTATATCTACAATCACATCCTAATATAACAATATCAGATGTATACACAGATATTTAGTAAAGCATCAAACTCATCAAAGTTTGTTGCAATAAGAATATATACGTAGAAGAGAAGCAGCTTAAATTATCTGTAGTATACATGTTACTATTATTTTGAGTCTTTGGTAACCTGCCACAGAAAGTCGAGTAAAAGTGGGAAGAGAAAACTGGGTATGTAGAGCACCTTGCTCTACACCTAGTGTATAATGTTGTTATTATCCATTCAATTGATTCAACAACTATTTATTATTTTATCTATCAACTAGTGAAAATGATTGTGATAATGATTGTACTATCCTAAATAATATATCTTAAGTAATTCACATAATTAAGAATTTAAATTCAGTTAATTACTCTATTTGGAATTAAGTTTAGTTAATTAGGATATCTTATTTGTCTATGAGTTATTATCTTAATTAAGAATCAATTTGATTTAATTACTTCTAAAAATAACCTAAAGAAAATGATTTATTATATTGTCCTATTTATCTTTGAAATTATTAAGAATTAATCAATTGAGTCTAAGTTAATTTGCTGAGTTAGTTATAGGTTAATCCACTTGAATTAAACTCATTGGTCCATATATTGTGCTTCTTGATCGACTTATAAGATGCAACATTTTAATACTTATCAATTTTTCTCATCTTAAACTTAGGAGTTGTTTTAACTGACATAGCTACTTACACACCACTTGCCACCTTATGCTTCAACATATTGACCTTTGTATACCACCCTTTAAAGCAGTCACCTAGTTGTTTTTAACCATCCGTGAGCACACAAGGAAAAAGGGAATAGAGCTAGTAGATTTGGAGATAAGGTGAAGAACAATTCAAGAGATAATTAACTCAGTCCAAGATATTTATGAGGTGGATCCAATTAATTTTTTATTTTTGTGATATTTTAAACTTCTGGAAAAAAGTTTAAAGATGAATAATTAAGTTGTTTGAATTTGTAGAAAATAAAATTAAATAGTGTAGAGGTACGAAATTAAGTTGGAAAACACATTGTTAGTTGTGAAATAGGTAGCCGAATGTTTACCTCATCAATAATATGCTTTATAATGCTTCAAAAAGTATGAAACTTCTCTAAAATGACCCCTTAAAAGTCTAGTTTCTATAGAAGAACTATTTTTGCAAAATAAAATGATTTAGAGAGTTACGAATTAGTTAGTGAGTATAGGTCTAGCTGGCTGGAATGAACAAACAAACCTGATAGTTACACTATAAATTGTGTACTTGAAAATAAAATATGAAACTTAGAGGACCGAAACCTTACAAAACTAAGGTCCCAATCAGGGGCGGAGCTAGACAAGTTACTCAGAGGGTGCACATTTTTAACTAATATCATCATGAAAAAATTTAAAATAGTATGAAAAACAATATAAAAAATATTCCAAATAATTATGATATTTATTCTAATAATTTTGTATTCTACTTTTTTCGCCATGAACTATATTTTGTGATTGGGATGATCTTTTTTTGAAATATTTCTCTATTCCCATACTTAATTGTAAAAAAAATATTAACATTAAACTTAATTTGAGCAAATTATAAAATAATTAAGAAAAAAATCTACAAAGAGTAAGTAATTAAACATATCTAATTTGATCTAAGAAAAATAATATGACAATAAAATTCTAGATAAAATTTTAATATATTATTTTTGAAAATCAAAGACATATAAAATCAATCATGATTAACATGCAAAAAATTGATTTTAAAATAAAAAAAATAAGTATAATGAAAAATAATTATGGAGAAAAAATCTTACCTTGCTTCTCGAATACAAATTGAACTAATTATACAAGTGAAGTTAATAAAATGATTACATTTCTATATTGATTCTATTTGGATTCTAACACTAATTTAATTTGTTATCAAATATAATTTGTTATGAACTGGTGAGATATTAAATGTGGGCTTTAAGATGGGCTTATGGACTGGTGGCAGAGAAAAAAAAAATCAAAATTTGCAAGTTGGAGATTCGAACGGGGGACCAACTCTTCACCATGCCCATTGTTAACCAAATGTGCAGCCTTTTACATGTGAACAACAGTGTTACTAAATTAATTTTATATGTTCAGGGGGTGCCGGTGCACCCCCTTGAACCCCCTTCCCTCCGCCTTTGGTCCCAATCTAAGTAGAATGACCTCAAAATCACATGTCTAGAGAAAGTTTTTTTTTGAGAAGCATGTCTAGAGAAAGTTATGAGGAAAATAGTTTTCAAATTTACAAATTGAACATTAAAATACCTGTAATTACGAGAATTTCTATAAATAACTCTTGGGGTAGAAAAATATGAAATTAATATATGTTAAAGGTCTTCATTCTTCAAGTCTACTTCCAAAGAAAATTAATTTCGTCGCATTTGGACTTCTGTAGTGAAAACTAAATATAAATCTTTCACTCTGTGTCAATATGTCAGAAAGTGTAGTTGACTTAATTGGTCAACTAATTTATCTTAATTACTATTAATTACATGTTTCATGATAAATTATGAAAGTTTGAATTATTTGTCTTATGAATACTCACTTTCAATGAGATTATGAATTGATACAAGTTAACAAGAATGAGCTATGCATCATCATTTTGATTTCTATTTGTGTTGATCAAATATCTCAAGGGATGGATACTATTAAATGTTATCTATGTGATTAGTTGTGATTATTAAATTTTGATGCATATTTCTAATCAATTATGTTTAATATGTTTTAAATGTGGACATTGAATTTTAGTGTATATCATGTGACCTTAAGTGCTTCAATGAAATTAATAAATGAAAGATTATGTAACACAATAGTGGTATAATTGAAATTAAGTCCACACGGAAGAATCTATAGGGTCCGCCTCTAGAAATCATATGTTAGGATTCCTAAGTAGTTGAATCATTATGTGGCTCAAATGAGCAAGCCCTATGGGGTAATGATTCAAAGAGAGACCTATGGTGTATCAATATGTGATGTGATACCGTCGTGCCAATAATGAATATGATAAGTAAACATAATAAATGAAAAGAAACACTTGCTGGCAGGAAACTAGTGAAATTCTACACTCGATTTTTACTTACCAAATAGTGCCTTAGTTCGCTTTTTTCCAAAAAAAGAACATTGTAACTTGCAGCTATACATATCTTTGAAGGTACAATAACTATCGATAAAGTTAATACTAAGAGAAGATACCACTTGTATTAGTTACAAAATAGAGGGCTGATTAAGAGATTAGAGGGTAGTGATGTTCATGTTCTTCATTATTAGTTATGTAATTTAGTTGTTGTAACTAACCTTTCATGTTATAAATAAATGTATAGGTTCTATTTTTATTTTCAGTCTTTAAGAAGTTTATTATCAATCTTGTAATTGGAGTTCGATCCACTCGATACGGACTATGGAGATTTGTCCTCTCGAATGGACAAATTATTAGTTGTGATTGTGTTTAAGATTCTTGCACTGTTACAACTAATAACAGTTATCTTGTTTCATTTCCATAGTCATATATATATATATATATATATATATATATATATATATATGTATGTATGTATATATTCCTCCTATATCATTGGTATCGGAGCCAACATAGATCCTTACATCTATTCATCTAGTACTCTTTGATATAATTTTCCAACTTTCCAAAGGATCATAATTATCCATGTTCCACGATCAATAAACAAAGATATTTATGAGGTCAACTTGTAATTAATAAATATATAAAAGTACAAATCATGTATACATGAAAATGTGATTGTAGTTGCTTGTCGTCTTGACAAATATGCAACATATATTTGAGAAACAATATATACACAACAGATCAGCATAATATTTTAACTTCCTGGTGATAAACTAAGTTCACATGGCTAGGTACTACGCATTGAGGTACATAAATTATTTAAGTGAGTTTAGCCTTTTTTTTAGGAAAGTGAGTTTAGCTATTGTGGATCAATTGAGAACGTACCATCAAATTAATTGGTGCCCATAACCATTAAATTTTTAGGTGCTAAATTACCAGCCATGAGGTCTCATTTTGAAAATTTGGTTTTATATCCAAATTCTCAGGTCGTACAAATTGTTGCAGTAAAGCTATCTTTTCATGTAGCTCTTCATCACTATTGACATCCTCTGGAACTGAAGCAAACACTCGATTAAATAACTTTGTCATGACATATTTCTCCAGGCCCTACAAGTGAAAAATACAACAAAGATATGAAACATCTTAAGAATAAGAGTCTACAAACAAGAAAGAAAGGAAATTGAGGACATCAAGATCAATTGAGAAACATCAAATAAATTAGAAGCTGCAAGCTTCATTGCTAAGGGTGTGTTTGGCATTTGAGCGTTTGACAACGTTGTGATTTCAAACGCTTGTCAATCAAGCATCTTCAACTCACAAAAAAGAGTAGCGGTCAGCGTTTCACATCATTGCCAAACAGACCCTAACTTTGAAAAGTTTATATATTACATGCCACTAGCATAGACAATGAAGACTCAGGATATACAATTGATCATGAAACATTATACTGTCACCAAGCAAATTTCCCACTGCAGTTGTTTAGATCATGGTAATTTTATTGAGAAAATTATATGACAAAACGAAATCCGAAGGGATCACCTCGCCGGCACTTTCTAACTCCTCCTCTGAACTACCAGCCCATAAAGTATGAGACCTGAAAGCTCCTTCCATGGTGGCAAGAAACTGTTGCAAAGAAGCACTATCTCTTTCTGGATCAGGAGCCGTATTTGAGAAGGACACAATGAAGCTGAAAGAATAATGATGGCATACTTTAGATATTTTATATTTTGCACGCAAATGTATGAGAAGTATGTGGAAGAAACTGGTCATTCTTGACACTAAGAATCTAAAGCATTTCATGATAAACAAAACTATTCTCGTGTATGTCTTATGAAAAATGAAGCATTTCAACACCCAAAACTTTAACCTCAATGGCAAGACATTGTGAATATTAAAAAGAATGTATTTTAATGCAAACTAAAGCAACAGAACTTCCATGCTTTCTCCCTACATAGCAACTACCAGGTTTTTTTCTTGACATCAATGGTAAGACATTGTAATCTTGAAATTAACTGTCTTTTATGATAACTGAAGTAAAAGAACTTCCAAGGTTTGGCCCCTTGACCCATAAATAACGACTACCCTGTTTTTTGCATGAATGGCAACCCATATTGATATCATCACCAATCTCACATCACCATGAATAACAATCACATCCTTACTCTTTTGAGCTGTGTCAATTATCCACATCTATTGATTAATCACTAAATCTGCATAGAATCTCTTGGTGAAATTGCAATGGGACAATGTTGAAATAGCAAACAAAGTTACGTAGGAAAATCCAAAATACTGAAAATGTCCAATTTAAATCAAATCGAACAAAAAACAGCATGCAAACTTCCCCCAAAGCCTCTAAGGCATTAAAGGAGGCATTTTTTTTCACAATAAAAGAAACTGCTAGCTTATCTTCGTCCAAGTACCAATAGCTCATAAAATTTACTAAAGAAACAAAGAAGAAATTAAAGGACAAAACTTTGCTCCTCTCCAGATCAAACAAAAACGGGGCATGAAGATAGGGTGATGGAGAGGGAACTGGAGGCGACCTCTTGATGGATTTGACGAAATCGGCAGCGGACGGGTGGCGCATCCGCTCTAAGAAGTCGTGCCAGGTGGGAGCGGCAGTGGACGAAGCCAAGGGATCGCCGGCGCCGCCCTCCATTGTTCAGAGGAGAGAATTGAACGAAGAGACCTCGGAGAAGAGATCGCGACAGTAGAGCTCGTCTACTACTACGCTCCGGAGTCGGAGACTTGGAAAGCTTCGAAGGCGCAGACGAGAACGTTCGACCTAATTAAGCATTTTTTTTTTCACTTTTCTTGTTCCCCTTTCGGATTTTGCGCTCTCCTTTGTGACATTTGTAAAGTACATTTTTAAAAAGAATATATATATATATATATATATATATCATTTTTCAAATTGAAGAACACTTATTAATTTTTTAAGATATTTTTTGAAATACTATATTTTTATTAATTTATATTTATATATTCATAAACAATTATTTTCTATATTATCATCACATGTTACATATTTTGATATCAGTATTAACACATATTTTTTGTCAATCTGTATTTACATCAATTTTGTGTTGGTGAAAGACTTATTAAAAATATATTAAGAGATTTAAAACGTAATAATTAAATAGTTTTTATTTTATAATAATTATGTAAGTCTTATCGAACTACTCACTTTTAATTAAAAAATATTGTTTTTTGCATTTAGAAAAAAGTTATTTTTACATCTGGACATGTTGAGTTTTTTTTTAAAAAAAATGTTGCACCCTTATTATCAATACTATTTCCAGTCTGCAAAATAGAAGCAGGATAAAAACATAAAAACTAAATAAAAAGAAAATCTTTAAATTTTTATCAGACCCAAAGTCATTTTGTAAAACCTAATATTTTCCTAATAAATGAATAATATCCAAAAAATTAACAAAGTAATATCTAGCTAAAACTATAAAATATTTTATTTTAAAACTTAGAAAATTATGTAATTATATTAAATATAAAGAATAACAAAAGAAGATATTACTTTTTTATATTTTGAAGCGTCTTTATCATTGAAATCATGTTAATGCAGGTATATAAACTACAAGTAATACACATCTCTAAATAGAGACGAGTTCGAGTATGGGACTTCTCTCTGCAGGAGAGTTATCTGTCATAAAGAGTGCTTTCTTTGGAGAGTTCGTAGTTACCCTTGTCATATTAGTACATGTTTGGATCCTTTTGCCTTTCAAGTTACAAGAGGCCATTGGAGAGGACGAGAATCATGTGAAATGCTAATTGCATTTGTAGATCTTTGGCCTTGTCGTTGACGCATTAGATCGTATTTGCTAATTCAGGATAGAGGAAGGGAAAGAGAGAAAAAGAGGGTGAGGGAAAGGGAAATTTTTTTAGGAGAGGAAAATGGAGAAGAATGGAAAGAATGTTTATCCTTCATTTCTTCTCATTTTGTCAATCCAATTTAGAGCGTAGAGGAGGAGAAGAAAAGATTAATACCTCATTTTTTAATTACGTAAATACTCTTATTTTCACCTATTTCTCTTTTTGTTTCTCTTATTAATGTGTATTCAAATAAGATTAATATATTCCCACCTCCCTCTTCTCTGCCAATTTTTCTTTCCCGTTTTTTCCTCCCCCTTCCCCCTTAAATGTGTATCCAAGCATACCATAAGAGGAAAGGGAACAAAGAAGAACCATTTGGAGGTTAAGCTCATGATTCTTGATTTTACAATTGGATCATTATTATTTAAAAAAATATTAAAAAGTCTCTTAAATGGCAAATTTCTTCTTTTGGCTATTTGATGTGTGTTTCTGGTTTCCTGGGGATATAACATTTTTCCCCTCCGAAGAAAATCAGACCTCACTTTTGAAGTCAAAATTAGGAAAAACTTTTAGAAACGCATCATAGTCCTCCCAAGAAGCATTTTTTGGAGCATGTCCCTTCAATGACCAATTAGTTGTTGGATAAACTAACCTTGTCATTCTATAACCTTTGTAGACAAAATGGCCAGTCGAGTCATAATAGGACCTGATTCATTTTTTAAACTATTGGAGTCATAATAGATCTTTTTGCCTTTCAAGTTATATAAGCTTTTTTTTTTAACTTAGAGACATGAAAATTGGACAAATCTTTGAATTTGGAGGTAATTTTAACTCATAAATTACAGATCTCACACATTTTGACCAATTTATGGGAATCTCTTAGGACCAAAGAAGGTTGTTTATGATGTTGAAGTTTAATAAAAACTAAGTCCCCAACATCAAACTCTTTGTCTAATCTTTTTGAATTAGCTAATGATTTCAACCAATTTTGGGCATGTACCAATTGCGTCTTTAGAAATTTTAAAATCTCATCTATGTCATTGAAATTAGTCTCAACAACCTTAATATTAGCTTGATCTCAGACATAAGCAGGAATAGTAGATGACATTCGATCATAAACTACCTCAAAGGGTGTTAACTAAGTGCTAGAAAAAAAGAAATATTAAAAGAACCCATCCCAAGGCAAATACCTTAACCAAGTATACAATTTATCCATAACAAAACCACGTAAATATTATTGCATGCATCATTTCAAGAACTTTATTCACCTAGTAGATTGGGGATGATAAGCAATGCTCATTCACAACTTAGTATTACTAAGTTTGAATAGCTCCTTCCAAAAAGAACTTAAGAAAATTAAATCTCTATTAAAAACAATCATTCTTGGAAATAATTTGACAGCTAAATTCACAAATAATTTGGCAACATTGACGATAATGTAATGAATAGGTAAAACCCCAAAATGGTAATATTTGGACAATCAATAGCCATCATTACCATAGTAAACTAGTCGAATTGGGTTAAGACGTGACAACATCCATTCATATATTCTCAAATTTTGTCAAGTATAGGAAGGGTTTGTTGTAATACAATAAGATTAGTAGTACAATACTTACTTCGATGGCGAACATGACAATTGATTATGAAGTCCTTCCCAAGAAAACTCAGCACATAAGCTTTTATAAGTTTTGATTATCTCAAGTGACCACCCACATGTGTTTCATGAAATTCCTAACCCTATTGCACCTCACTTAACAACTTATGTAACTGATCGTAAAAGAATACTCATCCTTCACCTAGTCAACGACTTGAAAAATGTGCATAGATAGATTACAAAATATATTTCTAGAAATATGTTGTCTGGATATATGATGCAGTGCATCAAGTGCATAATATTAGGTCTTTGAAGTTGTATTTTACATCATTTTCATATCTTCTTTTGAGCTTTAGCCTTCACATTATACTCATTTTCCTTTTTTAGTGAATATACCCTTGTCATATTCAAATTTTGGCAATCTATGTATTTAGAATCATTGATGCTGCTTTATACTCTTATTTTAGGATTTAGAGAAGGAGTTCTCACACCCTTACACAAAGAAGTGTCACACTGCAGCATATAAATCGGTAGACGACAAAATTATTAAAAGGTGGAAGAATCAAGACAACTTATGATTGTCAATGACGAATCAGAATAAATATTTTGAGGTTGGACAAAAGAGAGCATGTGTCAACAATGAGGATTTATTCCATTGAGGAGGCAAAGAAAGAAGGGAGCGGATCTTTCGTTATTCCATCTTCACGTTCGGACATTGCGTTAGGAAGCCATCGAGGAAGAAGAAGGAACTGCAGAGAGAAAACAATGAGGATTTATGAATTTACCACTCGTATTTTGATGATGATGAATTGTAACTAATATGATAATTTTGGAGTTAGTCGCTAGGGGATGTTGGATAGGATCTATACTTTGGTTTGAATGTGTTGAATTAGATTATTATTTTTATGAACTTGTTTGATATATGAAGAGTTTTCTAGTTTTGATGAAACCAAATTTGAATCAAGAGATTCTTTTTTATTATCTTTCTCGTTTCACATTTGAATCCATTGGATGATACACCTTGACCGAAGAGCATCAATGGATCTGAGTGTTCAGAGTTTTTATAGTCCCATTGATTAAACCATTGAGTTTTGGTTTGTTATTACATGTTCTTATATTTTTGCAATCGTGAGGAATCTATCTATTTCTTTTAAAACTTAGACTAATTGTAAGACAAACCATCTAATCTTGTTAAGATATGATCTGATGGTAAATCTCATTATCGGTTATGTAGACTTGTGATGCATGGGTTGTATGTCGAGAGGCCCTTAACCCAAGGTAGTTGTTAGATCCATTTTAGGTGGATTTCATGCTTTTCTCTCTATCTCTATTATTGAACTTTAAGGTTCCATCAAAAGGAGTCAATGATTCCTCTTTTCACTGGAATTTGTTGTAATGTATAAACCTTACGTGATAATGATGATATGAATTTGATAAATCTTGGACGAAACTTAATTCTCTCAATTCATCACGTCTCATCCTAATCTCAAGGTTATTGTCATCTTTTTTATCGTTATTCTTATTTGTCGCAAACTCTGTTGTCTCTTATTAGTTGGTGGGATTAGATAGATTAGTTAACATTTGATCATCATGAGAATGATAACTCGACTCAAATCGAATTATTACTTGATACGACTAGTGCACTTACTAGCATTTTTATCTACCTTATTAGCATATATCACTTCTTATACAAAGAGTACCTTTGGGTTAGTTAAGATGTGGAACAAGTGTGAGTCCCTAATGCTGACATTGGTTATATTCAGTTGAAGACCAACACAAGATATAAGATTGTGCTAAAAGATGTAAGGCATATACATGATGTCTGGTTGAATCTAGCTAGTTTCAATTGGAAAGTTAGAAGAAGAAGGTTATGAAAGCAACTTCAAAGGAGGATATGGAAACTCAAGAGATGTTCACTATTTTTTACGAGATAACAAAGAGATCGCACGCGTTACACAACTAAAGCAAAACACTGCACTGATAAAGTAAATATGACTAAAGAGATATCTCTTTCAGAGTTGTGATACAAAAGACTTGGTCACATTGACGAGAAATGATTCGATAAAATTTACTTCTAGGTGATAAAGACACATCTCTTGATGTGTGTGCATTGTTTAGCTAGTAAGTATACTAGAGTTCCATTTAACAGAACTCCTTCATCTAGAAGTTCACACATACTTGATTTTGTGCATACTGACATAGTGACGTTTGTTATATGAAGGATAAAACTTTAATGATTCTCTTTATTTTGTTACATTTATTAATGGCTGCTTTTAGAAGGGTTTAGACTATTCCTATAGTGGACAAAGATTAAGTGTTGACAAAGTTAGAAATTTCATGCCAAATTTGAGAGAGAATTTGGCAGATAGCTCAAGTGTGTTCGCGCACACAATGACGACAAATACAAAAGTCTTTTTGAAGGGTTCTGAAACACCTTCAACATCAAGCTTAAGAAGATAATTCCTAAGACTCCTTAGATAAATGACGTGGTTGAGAGAATGAATAGAACAATTGATAAACGTGTCACATATATGTTGTTACATGCTAAGCTATCGAAGGGCTTTTGGGGTGAAGAATTGATCATTGTGTTTGATCTAATCAATCATTCACCATTAGTACCTTTGGATGATGGTATATCTATTAAAGTTTGGACATAGAAGAATGTTTCAAAAATATGCTAGAGTGTTTGGTTGTAGAGCCTTTGATCACATTCCCAAATATGAGAGACCAAAACTTGATAGCAATACAAAATAATGTATCTTCCTTAGATATGGAGATAAAGAATTTGGCTACAAATTGTGGGATCCTATTGATAGAAAAGTTATAATAAGCAGAGATATAGTGTTCTTGGAACCAAATAATTGAATATATATCAAAAGATAAAGAGCCAACATTCTTCAAAGATTATCTAGCTGAACTGAGTTCAGTTGAAGCACCAATAAAAGTTGACATTATTTTAGAAGCTGATAAACATGACAATAGTAGTATTACTGATTTAGATAATTCATATGCACATTCAGATAGTCGAGCTAATGAGAATGTCAAGCAACCTATCGAGTAAGATGCACTAAAGCTAGAACCTCAAGTGAGAAGATCGACAATAGAAAGACAAAAATCAAAATAGTACCCCCAAGTAAGTATGTGTTATTAATTGAAGAAGAAGAATCATAATATTATGAAAAAGTCTTATCACATGAGCAAAAAAAAGAGTGGATGAAAGCCATGTAGGAGGAGATGCAATCTATGCATGAAAATACCACTTATAAATTAGTAAAGTTTCCTAAAGGCAAAAGATCACTTAAGAATAAATGGATATTTTGACTGAAAAGTGAAGAGAATAATTCACAAATAAGATATAAGGCAAGAATAGATATAAAGAGATTCCATTAGAAGAAAGAGGTTGACTTTGATGAGATATTCTCATTAGTGGTTAATATGTCATTTATTCGTGTAGTTCTTGTATTAACTGCTAGCAAGAACTCGAAAGTTGAGCAACTTGCACTACAACAAAAATCAATATTTGCGATGAAATATTTGAGAGGATTCGAAGGACCCTCTCAAATGGGATGGTCTTAGACGACCGCTCCATTTGGGGCGGTCTAAC
>LTAE01002996.1:18455-40014 GCA_001647135.1 Pontederia paniculata | reverse complement strand
CTCTTGGTGCCATCTAGATCCTTCACATGCAATGCCAAAATGACTCAAAATTATGCCTAATGCAGATCCTAAAATATGTTATAAAATGCATGCATCAAAAACCTCGAATTGCAGACCCACCAACTATAACAATGCATTTTGCACTAAACACAACAAAGGAGAAGTGAACTTCAACAATAACATCAATGCAATGGCGAGCGAAGAGTCTCTTGCCTGTCCAAGATCATCAAAAAGCACAATTTCAACCAAAGAACATTGTTGTACATGAAGAACTTACGACAAAAAATGATGGCTAAAGGTTTGAAATACTTGGAGGCATTGTCAAACATATTTGCTAAGCCTCACCATAACAAGCATTAAATAATCATGGTGGGATTGTTCCTTATTGTCTATTTTCTACTAGCATTGATTTTATCACCTTTTATGATTCTTAACATAAACTAAAGCAAAATCAAGCTAACGACTATAACTTAGAACTATTATGCCTAACCCTAATACTCTAGTTAGTTTTTTCTTCTCTTTTACATTTTTTTAGTTTTGTTTTCAATTTTATATGCTTTGTTTGGCTCATTTATTTTTAAATTTTCGTTCCTCAATTTCATGGCTTGTTAACTCCATCACAGTCAGTACCCATGCTCATCGTGATCCTTTACAAGCCATCATGAGGTTAATAGAGAGTTATTCTTGATACAATTTCCTTAATAGGTTGTGACACCAAGATACGACATGTGACGGGAACATAAACCCCGATCCCCTCATGATATTGACTCACGATCTATGCAATCGGCATAATATAACGAGCTGTGATAATTCATCCGTGCTCCACAAAAGGAAAATAATAATGCATTGAAAAAAACTCATTGCTCATTTTTTACAAATAATGACCCGTGAGACTATGCTAACCTGAACATGATTCTACTGACTATGATTATGACTCATCATCGAGATTAACAACCCAAGTAGTAACCTATTTTCTTCCACATAATGTAGCACAGGTCATTATGCAATATCATGACCCGTAAGTCATAACGATTGTGACAAGACCTGCTCGTACTGCATCAATAAATGTCACGACCCATTATCGGGGGTAAAAGGTCAGGAGATTGAAAGTTGCAGCCTGCAAGAATGTTTACAACATTGACCGGGACGTTTTCTACTGCATTGGAAAGATCACAACTCATTACAAAGTGTAATTGGTCAAGATATCCATAGTTGTGGCTCGCAAGATGAAATGACGACTGTTGGAGGATGCATTATCAAGAGTAATGGATTGTGATGTCGATGAGTCGTCATCATAGTGACTCAACTATGGATAATGCATAGTTGTCATCACAATCCATTACTCTTAATAATGCATCCTCCAACAGTCGGCATTTCATCTTGCGAGCCACAACTAGTGATATCATGACCCGTTACACTTTGAAACGAGTTGTGATCTTTCCAATGCAGTAGAAAACATCCCAGTCAACGTTGTAAACATTCTTGCAAGCTGCAACTTTCAATCTCCTGACCTGTTACCCCCGATAATGGGTCGTGACATTTATTGACGTAGTACGAGCAGGTCTTGCAACAATCGTTATTTTAGCTTGTAGGCCGCTACTCCCAATCTTAAGACCCATGACTTCTAGTAACAGGTTGTGACATGTATTGACACAACAAAAGCACTCCCACTCAAGGACATTATTTCTTATTGTGGGTCACTACTTCTTGATCTCACGACCCATGACACTGTGTAACAGGTCATAGGAAATGCAAAGATTCACAAACAACTCTGACAAAATATGCACAACGTTCGACCTAGAAATTGACCTTATTGAAGAAGAAGAGGCCCCAACCCTCATTTTAAAGTTGTCGCACATTGAATGGCACATCCATAACTACGAGCATGAGCTAACTCTATTTTCTACCTAAGCATCACTCTAACATGTGCCTCCCAGATGATGCCATAAAACTACATATATGGAGGCTCTACAAGATAAGCAATTTCTCATGCAGTTGATATTCAAGACAACTACGAAGAGAATTTCCTACATTGACACTCCTAACATCATACCAAAACTACTTGGGTTGTTTGTCTTTTCTCCTTTTCACTTTATGAGCTCATATCCTTTTCTTTTTACGAGTTTGGCCTTAAACATAACAAAAGTTTTCAATTCAAGCTTGGGAGAGAATGCATTTCATGCATCATATTCGCTTAGTATCATGCATTGCAAATTTACTTTATTTTAGATTTTTATGAAAAAAATTATAAAACCCAAAAAAACCGTCATTACATCTCATAACCCTTGCTTAACTTCTTTAACTTATCTTCACATAGAAATTCAAAGTCAAAGTCATCTAATTAGATCTATGAAACTCAAATACTCTTACTTGAGTGCAGGATTAAGTTGAATAAAACTAAGAAGTCTCTTACTACAATTCTTGTCCAAACCTACTTTTATTTTTCGTTATTTAGCCTTGACAATAATAGCATCTTTAATGAATATATATCAAGCTTATCGTATTGTGAAAAAAAACTTACAAAAACAAAAAATTGAAACGAAAGCTGAAAAAGAAACAAGATCGAAAAGAAAAAAAAAATATATGTGCTAAAAAGAAAAGGGTGGTACTTGAGTACTATTTGGGCCTAGGTTAGTTCGAGCAAGTAAGTTCGAGGGGTGCCTTAACATCTGTTGTCTTAAGGCCATCTGGACTATGAGTCATTAGCTAAAAGCCCGCTACACGGATCACCTTGTGCAATATGAAGAAATACACAAGTGCCAACTCATATACCTAGTTCGGAATCTTCATTCACCACTTGCGAACGCTTGGGCAAGTACACACATAGTGAACCCTTAAATAAATCCTGGTGACCTAAGACTGTATGGTCTGTAATCCATCGATTGAAAGCCCGTTACAAAAGCTTCCATGTGAAATCTTATCTGAAGACTAGAACTATGAAAATGATTTAAAGTCTTAATTGAGAAAAAAGGTATAAGCTCAATTGACACTTACATATTCAACATTAATGTTATTGTTTGATAGACTGTATTATTATTCTTTTCGCACAAGGTTAGACTTGATTTTTGTTTAAATATGTTTGAGATTCAGAAACTATAAAGCTTGATACCTAGATTAATGTTGATGTTCTTGTGATGCACATGAGAGGTGAGAGTGCTAGGAAAGTATTGGTGTATTGGATGAATGGCTATGGTGGAATTCACTTGAGTTCGATCGAGAAATATTGCTTGAGGACAAGCAAGAATCTACTCATGTTTGACGCATGCAAAATCTAACATATTTTTATGCATATATTTAGGTTTATTTTGGTTAATTTTGACATAAGATACATCTATTTTATTGATTTTTTATTTCTATGTATCATGAATCTACCCAAGTTTTGGTGATTATTTGTAGAAAATCACTTGGATGGAGCAAAGAAAGGCTCAAAAGAAACAACATGATGAAAGGAGTCGACTCCACACTCAAAAGATCACATTCTTGTATTTCATGGGTCGTTACATGCTTGTCACGATTGTGACAACAAGCCTGCAAACTAATAAACTAATATCATGAGCCACAATTGCATATCAAGACCAAGGCAGAGATATCAAATTGGTAGAAGTCATTTAATAGTTCATGATATCTTATCATGGGCCATTACATTGCAATCTCATGGGCCAGGAAGAGCATCACAACATCATCAACACAAAAGCTACACTGGACGTCAAATTGTTATGGCTCACAACATCTTGTTAGGGATCATAAGCACAATAGATAGCAACTACCCATTTGAACTCGCCCCAATTCCAGGGGATGATCTCATGTCACAGATCATGACAACAAGAATTCCTATTCAGACTCGAAGTCTCGCATGTGATTAGATTTCATCATGGGTCATGACAGACAACTTAAATTTTATTTCGGTTGATCTTTTGAAGTGATTTCAATGCAACTGTGACTTAGTTTATTTTCTATTAAATTAGGCATCAATTAAGAAGAATAATTGGAAAAGGATTCATCTCCTATCTCAACAAGAATAAATTAATTTGACGAATATAAATAGATAATTATTCGTATTGCCTTCCTAATTCAATTAGGAATAAGTTCTTTGACCAATTGGATTAGTAAAAGGAGTTACAACTTCATGACAAGGATTAAAATCATAAAACTCCTTGGGAGGTATTAGCAACTTATTAGTAATGAATTTGGGAGACTTTTGAAGCCTAAAAATTTAGCCTAATTAAGAGTTATGAAATTGAAGATAAATTGGAAGATTATCTCATCCCTCTTGGTAATATGACTTGGAAAAGGATTCCGCACCTATCCAAACTCTTTGGAGATCAAAAGTGAATATATTTGACTAGATTTGGAAGTTTTTTTTAAAAGATAATACTCAACCCCAAAGTCAGTTACGAATTTCAAAGGAATTTCCTTATAAGTACATGTAAAGGTTTTCAAATCTTTCTAAACTCCAAGGAAACCCTATACATCATTTGGAGGCTATAATTCCACATGTTTAGAGCTACAATTCATATGTGAGAGGATATGATAGGATCCCACAACCTAAGCTTTGAAGAAAAAAATGTGAGAGCAACTTGAAGGGCTGGTGAGAACATTTCTATACGGTACACTCGTAACGAAGATCGTGTAGGAGTTCATCGACATTTAGAAGAGTACTCCCTATTAAATATATTGTTGGGATGATATTTTCTGTAATATTTTAGACAATCTTTTTCTGTAATAGTCTTAATTGTTAGGAAAAACTTTTGAATTCTTTTTTGTTTCCTTTATTTGATTCTCATTAACATAATTGTCGATTTTTAAATAAAGTTGTTGGTTAGCAACTATGCAATGTGACCAATCTAATTTATGCAATTCATATCCTATCTTGTTGATCCACTAAGAACTGTTAGATTTGTGGTCTGTTGGATTTTTAAGTTAAGGGTGGCTCAAATAATTTTGGAATACCGCTCCTTGTGTCTTAATTTGAGTTGATTGAGAGTAGATCCGTGAAGGTGTGCTTTCAATTTTACTAAGGTTGAGGATAGTTGGTTTATCCATTAAGGGAGATGATATATTAGGTGTTCCTAGTCCATTTGAGAACTTGAACTATGCTTTAATGTTTGAAATCAATTGTTGTAGAGGTGAAACATAGTTTGTTCCTAATCTTATCTCTCATCCCGAGGTCCTACGCATCATTAGTTTATTATCTTTTTGTTACTTCATTTTCTGACACTTTCAACACTCATTGTTATTCCTTATTATCCCTTGAAATTAGATAGTTAGTTAAGCTACTTCCTCGTAGGATCAACAACTTTGTACTCTTATCACTTTATTACTTGAGCGACTAGTGCACTTGCTAGCTTGTTAACATATTTTAGTCTCAAATTTTTGAAACCATTTTTGGGGCCAAAAATGTCATAACAGTAGCCACAGAAAGCTACATAGTTCTTATTATATGACATGCTCCCTATTGTGCAACAAAAAGGATTCAAGTACATCCTCACCTTTGTGAGCCATGTTGTCGTTTTGCACCACCATTGACTTATTGTTTTGACCTAAAAGCTCATGAGAACTCCCTCAAAGTAATTGCAAAATCAGTAATGGGATATGTCAAAATTAAAAAAAAAAACATTAATCACATTATAATCAAACATTGTATTAAATCATAATATTCAAATAAGAGTAATGGAAATATAGGAAGAAAGCAACCCATTAAAAGTAGAGTATTTAATGAAAGGTAGTGCAAACTCGAGTAAAGGTAAATGAAAGAAGTTCGTCATGTTATATTGCCTAATGCAAGGATTGTGTTTCCATTGAATATGAATTCCTATTATGTATTTCTTACATATTAAGGTATCATGGATATCATATCTACTTGTTACCTTATTTATATCTCATGAGAGATTTATCTCCCCTTTATTGGATCCTGCCGATAGTTGAACTATAGAGGTACAATTGTTAATATCGATATGATGACTCTTGCTCATTGTGAAAGAAGTTTTCACATAGTTATGGTTCTTAGTTAGGTGTCTCCTTTGTTTAGATTTAATCGAGTTGTAAAACTTTATGATTTATGTCTAGTCATGGTCTAGCATGTTTGGAGACCTTTAAGACTTATATATGATTTAAGACTCTCGCATTTTATGAAGAATTCTATATTTTAGATTTTTGTGCATTATTCTGCATTATACTTGACTAGTCAAATTGTCAAGAGGGAATTGTAACATGTGGCATGATGTACTTCCTAGGGCATTACACAAAACTCTGGTTGATAACTAATTGATGGAAACAAGAAAAATGAAAATTGAGTTTGTTGTTTGTGAGTAATTTTCGATGACATTAATGGAACTGTATATATCCCAACTTTGATTGATAAGTAATTGATGAAAATGGAAAAAAATAAAATGAAAATAGAAATGAGAATTCATTGGCTCGTTTAAAGCATACGACATGAAAACATCTCATGAGTAGTAAGTGGCAAGTAAGAGAGAGCAAGCACTTAATTGGGGGCTAAGAAATTAAATGCAACCAGGTCCACCTCATTACTAGAAAACATATAGGGGAGTAGTAATGCAACTAAACATCAATGTTGTATCTAGACAATGGATTAAATCAGTATGACAATTAATAGTTAGATTGAGCTCAACCATATTAAATCATTTTTTTATTAAATTAATATTATTTATGAAAGCTTTTTTAAATAACATAATGAATTGTATAAAATATAATAATATCAAATAAAAACTAAATATTGATTTAAATAATTATTTATATATCAAAGTAAATTATTGTTGGAACAACTTTTCTTTTGATTATTAGGGTAAATCAAATTGATCTAGCGATCACATTTTATAGGTTCTAGCTTTCAAACTTGGATCCTGCCAAAGACTCACTCTCAATTCAGACCCAACCCAAGTTATATTTTGGTTCATTCTCACCATAATTTAACAAGCTCCAAATAGTATTCTAGCCACCGAATTTGAGCTTTGTTCATAAATCATGTAATGCCCCAATAGTACACTTTTGAAAAGACACCTTACGTGTCTTAACATATCCTATAGTTCTTTAAAAATTTACATGGCTAAAAACTTAACTAGGAGTTTGACAATGATAAACATATGCGGAAGGAAGATGGCCTTAATTTCAAAAAAGAATTCTTTTAAGACATTAGCTATATCAAGTCTCATTAAATTTTCAATCATAGTTCCATCAAAAGATAATTAAATACCTATTATAACTTATTTTTTAAAAATAAAAGAGACTTAAAAAAATATTAACTTAACCATATGCATCATAACTTATCATGAACATCCACTACCATCCATGCCATCAAGATATAACTAATGCATCTTTACTACCAACAGAATCCAATAGAATGAAGGTGATTCTTCCTTGAGTTTATGAAACTTAATATGTAAGGCATACAATAAATCATTGATATGATAATCTTAATAACATGAATTATGAGAACATATATAATATATAGGGATGAACATTTCATCACATTTCTAAATAGGAATCACATATTTTAATATTCTTCATCATATGTCATACTTGTTTTACTTCCATAACACAGTTATCAACATATTTACTTAACCATGATGGTGCTCTTATAGGAAAACGATGCAAGAGGATCCTCTTTGTTGTATGGAGGGGAGTAGTCCTAGAAATAGGGCCCAAATAATTTAATTACAGCTATAGTCCTAGTCCCTAACTTTATCATAATCACATCATTAAATCTTACTCCCAGCAATCATCACAAAATGACAATCTCTTTATTTTTCTTATTTCATTTACTTATATATAACATATAGCACATCGTAATAGTAAGGTTAGTCATAATATTAGGGTCCATTCATAATCATACATCATAAATAATATTGAACACATGACATATTATGAAGCATGAACATTAATGAAATATCATAATAAGACAATATAATACTTTAACAGACTATACATATTCCTTAGCAATAATCCAAAGTTAAGTAAGAACAATTTAGGACAATACTATTCAAGGTAGTAATTTTTAGCATTCGACATATTTAATATACTTTCAATATGAAATTCGTAACTTGATTTATAAGTAGAATTTCTTGATGAACCCATTCTTTGTAAACATATACTTTTAAGGGCCTTATATATAAATTTATCACTTTTTATTTTCTTATAATCTACTATAAAGAAATTCTACAATAATACTAATCTATTGTGTGCACTATATTTTACATTTGAGTCTTAGATAATACATAACATTCTCTAGATTTATCCTTTTCATATCATTCTAAGTTTTAAAACAATAATACATATGCATCTTATTTTAGATGCCCTTTGACATTTACAATTTATGATATATTTTCTAACTCGAACACACTACATCTCGAAACAATATGACATATAGTTATCATAGTATTTAATAACAACACTTTTTAGAATCCAATTTCTACTAAAACTAGACTTCAAGACCTATTCATTGATATATTATTCATAATTTTTTGGACGAGTAAAGCCTTTCAAAAATTTGGTTGACACATCTGTCAAGATTTCTAGATGCACCAATTACATCAACAGTCAATCAAAAAATATCGAGGGGGAAACAAAGCATGATCATATAAAAACAATCTTGTTGTAGAATGATTGATCCCTCAGTCCTAATAATTGGTCTATCGATTAAAACATCATATTGATGAGTGATACGTGCTAAGATGACCAATAAATTCACAAGCACGTGCACTACTAATATCAAGCAATGTTAAAGGTGAGTTGAGTATTGTTATCATGAGTATTGAATGTATCTAATCCACCAACTAATATAAGATAATGGAGTTGGGGATAATAGAATTAACAATCGAAAGAGAAAAGGAAAGATAATTTTTTATGACAACAATCTCTGGATCAAGATGAGATAAGATGAAATCAGGAGAAATTTAGTTTTATTCAAAGATTAATCAAAATTTAGTTTTGATCAAATTCCTAAGTGGACTAGGATCTATTCAAGGTATCACTTCCTCTTCAAGGATGCATCAACTATCTTAATTCTAAAAGACACAACCATTCCTCTCTAGGATGCCCTCAAGAAATTAAGACGCATTAATTTGTATCTCTTAAGTTGTGGATCATTTTTCTCCAAGATGCCAATCTCACATAGACACACCTAAATATTCGTCTCTAGGATCCTTCTCGAATGTGACATGGATTTCTTCAAAATCCAATTTCAAATATCAATTTTAGAGTTTCAAAGAGAACTAAGAACTCACTATTCCTCTCCAGGATGCTAGTAAGGATTTCTTCATGCCCGTGATGAGACTGATTCCATTTGAGGGCCTTCTATCGCTGACATTAAATATCTTCTCATGGCCATGAAAATAATGTTGCATCTTCATGGTTTTATAGTGATCGTTTATACTTTTCTCACGGTCGTGAATTTCTTGTGATGCTTATTTTGTGGCCAGATTGTCTCTTTTTTTTTCTTGAAGTCATGAAAAATATAAATTTAGCAGCCCACTGATTCTGTATGCCAAATCAAAAACAAATAAACTGAAAACATGCATGAAATGTGCATAATGATATGAAATGCATAACACTTTTTGCATGCATCAAACTCCCCACACTTGAATGCTTGCTTGTCCTTAAGAAACAAACAGAATTGAACTCATGAAATCAAAGAAATCTGTCTTTGCCCACATTTATCTAGTCAATACTTTTCCTTCTTATAACCTTTTCACAAGCATTTCCATAGTATCTCACCACATATCCATTGTTCCCAACATTGTCGACCTTCTGACAGATCAGGGCATCCTGGAGTCGTCGCCGTCAATCAGCCCTGGCAATAGATGAGAGAAATGACGACGTCGAGTGATGAGGAGGGGTTTGCACAATAGAGGCTAACGATGGGAGAAAGGGGGTGTTTTTATATAACTCCAGGGACACATGTCACAATCGAAGTGGTCAGATCAAATGAATTATTTATTTATTTTGTTATATGTTCTGCAAAATGACCAACACATCCTTGCTAGATCAAAAAATTTGCAGAAATGCCCCTATGGGCTTTTGATTTTTGATGGGTTGTTTCAGAGTAGGTGCGGCAAATATGAAGCCCATTTTATACACGGCAATAAAATCTTAGTATACTACTGCATCCCCAAGTGGATGATGTCGAAAAGGTATTGAGTCCGGGTATTATGTAGCAAGTTTTAGTCTGCACGATAGCTTACTTAGGACCCATACTGACCATACGACCTTAGTGAGGATTTTTTCTTCTATAGCCTAATTCCTTTTGTAACTTTAGATCAGTCCCCTATCAATAATCTTTTTCTTATTAGCATCTTTCATGAGTAGAAAACTTTGTATGGTTACTAATTTGTTATATAATTCATTTTATTCATTCATAGTGGCCTTATGGAATGAGATTTTGATGTTATACCACACTTGCATATACATGAGGACCAGAGTTTCTCATTTTAGATATTAATGATGAGCCATCGTGCTCCAATGTGCACAATTTACCTTTTTGGGCAGTTGTCCCGTTATATAATTTTATTTTGAATCTTTGTGAATTGTTATATCAAATTGTATCCATGAGCATTTTGCCACTTATCCATTTTATGTTGATGTCATGCCAAAACTTTTGGCAAATTCATGACTTGGTTTATTTTCTTTATCATGTTTCCGCAACATTCGTATATTTGAATTTGAATTAGTGATTTGACTATTTCACTCCTCTCGTGATGGGTAACAGTCAACTATGTTGTGGTTGGTCGTCATAAGTTATGGTATCATAGCGTAGTCATGGGTCAAATTCACGGAGTGTGGGTAATGTTTGGGTAGTGTAGATGTTCATGTTCTTGTGTGCATTATTTATGCCTTGAATGAAAGCACGTTGTTGTTATATTATCCATTATAAGTGCAAAATTTCAAGTCTGATTTTTATTATATGATACACTATGATATGCGAGATCCAAAATGTGATTTCTTATATGTGATGCTTTATGCAATGTTATATCATGAGGTACATAGTTTACTTAAATTGTTAGAATGCAACATGAGAATTATTGAAACCTAGGAAATGATAACTTTAGATTATTTTTTTCTTTACATGTATACCTATATGCAAAACGTTATTGCTATGTTTGATAGCGATGATATGATATCATGCAAATAGAAAGGTCAAACTATAGAATCACTTGACACCAAGAGGGGAGTGAATTGGTGGAATAAAATCTTTAAACCAATTTCAAAAATAAACGCGGAAGCTCAAATCCAAAAGATTTTATCGCGAATAAGCACAATAGTGATATAAAGTGAGAATGCAAAATGATAAGCAAAGTGAGTAAAAGAGAAATGCAAACTCAAGACAAAGAAATTGTTGACGATGTTTGATCCCAACTTGGCCTACGTCCTCACTCCGACTTCTCGACCTCGAGACAATCGGAGATCCACTAGCTTTCTTTTCCACTAAGGAGAAGCCTTTGCACCACACTGCCTTTTCTCCGATTCGAGAGGTAAGGCACACCTCTCTTCCAAGAAAGCTCAATTTCACACTTTTCTTCGTCAAGAGGTTATGTGTAAACCTCTCTTACAATGGAGCTCTCAACCTCTCAACAAGAACAAAAAGATATACTCTCTTACAATCTCTCTACAATAACTTCACTCTCAAGAACAAGAGAGAAAAGAGAAGATTCAACAATTTGAGCTCAAGAGACTTCTAAACTTGATATCCCTTTTATGCTTATGTTTCCTTTGAAGTCTTCTCTTCATTTTGCACCTTTGGACTTATTTTATAGTCTCCTTTATTCAATATGGCCATTGCACAATTTTTTCCAATGGATTTGACATGGAAAAGCTAACCGTTGGGACTTTTCTGCGCGCCAGCAATCTACCGCTCCATGCTACTCGTCGATTGTTCTGCCAAATATAGCCGTTACACTTGTAGCGGTCAACTTTTTTGTATCTATATCGAAATGAGACTATTCTTGAATGTACAAAACGTTAACAGAATTAGCTCTAATTAATATATTCATGTCTCAACCTAGATCTAAAGGGAACATAGACAAATATTAATTTGAACTTCAGTGCATATAATTTGACTTAACTTTCGCACACTTATCCCTATTCTAATATGTGCACATTATCTTTTCCAATGTTTTCATAAGATTTTCATCATCAAAAGAATATAAGTATGACATTAAGTCATAAAGTCATATTTTCAACAATCTCCCCCTTTTTGATGATGACAAACCACTAATATGAAAAGTGGTAAGGAAAGAGATAAACTTTAATATTTGACATGTCAATGATCTCCTCCTAACTTTGTAATTCCTCTTATATGTTAGATGCACATGTTTAGTACAATATAAGAGTTCTTTTCATATTTTAGCACACACTTCTCTAAATAGATTTCTTTTCATATTTTAGCACATATTTTTCTCTCCCCCTTTGTCATATCAAAAAGATAATATATAGTTAAAACAACAAAGAGTTACTCATGCATATCAAGTTGGAAATAATCTTCGTGTTTTGCATATAAAAGAATTTTCAAAAATCATAGACGTAAGCAAAGTCCTTTTTCAACAATGTTCATTTTTTTTATCATATATCAATTGTTGGAAAAAAAATAATATATCAATTGGTGGATTAAAAATAGTGTCACAAAAAGAATATTATCAACTTGAAAGAATTTAGAGTAATGAGAAAAGGGATCAAATTCTTATTACAACATGCTCTCCTTTCAATTCAAATATTCACACTAAGAGCAATTGTAAGATGCATTTCATATGGAGTTATACACTCTTAAGTGCATATCAAAAAGATTGTCTTATAGAAATAACTTTTTCACATGGCTCACTATATATGGATTCTATTATGAGATCAAATTTCTTCTTTACTTTTTCTGATAAGCATATAATAACTTAAGAATCATATTTCTCTATTTATTTTTCTTCTTTTTGTCACATCTAATAAAATTTGAATTAAGCATATTAAAGATTACTCCTCGTTAATTTATGCAAAGTTTTCAACTTATAAAAGATAAATAATTCAAATTCATAAGTCATAAGATGTTATGATATAAAATTCAATGAGATATGAATATGCATAAAACCTATCAACTTTTCTCCTTTTAAGTTCATATCATCTATTTTCATATCTCTTCACAAATTCTCCTCCTATAATTTTGCTCTCCACAACTCATGCATGATTCTTGAGGAATGAATATAAGTTCTTAACACTCATGAGAAAAATATAAAACTCAAGGAATTTCATATAATCAATTTTTTGCATAAAAACTTAAGACAACAATGTCATAATATTTTAATATTAAGCCCAAATATTTTACTGCAAGACGTATAAGAAATTTTGACTATGATGATAATATGTCAAACAACAAGTCAAGTAGTTTATGTGTCAAGCAAATAATTATAATCCACAACAAAAATGTCTCTTCCCAACCGCATGCATAAGTGTAAGATATGACAATCATAATAACCATTATACATTGACTTTCAACTCACACCAATATGATTGAAAAGATGCAAATAAAGTTTATCAAGGATCACAAGGTGCATGCACACCCAATTGCCTCATAATGTAGCAAGTTAAAAACATATTTATCCATACACTCAAGGCTCATATGATGGTGCAAAAGTTCATAAACAAAGTATATTCATGTACTTATCATGATGTCCAAAAGTATGCTTAAGAAATATCTTATAATGAAAATCACTTTCAAAATATTTTTTATTCCTAACATCATATGACCATAAAAATTATATTGTTATTTCAAAATGAGTGATCAAAAGATACTTCAACTTATAAATGAGTCACTCATAGAGTCATCATATTAAGATGACAATCAAATAAGATCATAGGCTCATTTAACATAATCAAATGTCATCATATAATTTTTCATAAGTACGTTATGTAAGTATTGTATGGGCTTGAATTAATTTTCTTTCATCAAATAATCTTGTCTAACTAACAATGTATAAATGATTTTCAAATCATTAATAAGCAAAAATATTTTTTTTTTATTTTTCAACTAATATGTGGTTCAAGCATGTAACATATGATTCAAACTTATTGAGAATGCATCTAATTAAGTTTGAATGCGAGTTTAGCATTTATGACATGTCACAAATGATTTCAAGATCAAATTCACATGTTCACATTTCTCCGTTTTCATAGAGATATCACATTCATAAGCATAAAAATGGCAAGGACAAGAGTAGAATTATACATTTCTTTCCATGACAAGTAGAGAAAGTGAATGATCATGTATGTAATTATCAATGTATCATAACACAAGTCAAAGAAAGTTATAGTATCAATTTCACAATATAAATTATCCTTAATTTTAGTTTTCAGTTTTCAAAATAATTTCAAAATTTATATTTTTCAAGCATATTTAATACTTTTGCATGATAATTTTTTTCAAAAGAAAGAAGCAAGCAACATGCAAAAGTTCTTCTCAATTAGTGATTTTCAAAGTAAAGATATATCAATTTTGAATGAATTAACATAAGTCGTGGAGTTTCGAATAATTCATTCATATATTATTTCTATTTCAATTTAAATCTATTTCTCCAATTTTGGCTATCCGTATGTGCTAAGATTTTCTTCCTTATGTCATGAGGACTTCAAATTTTTAAATAGGATTGTCATGTCAAAAAATTAGGAGTTGCATATAAGAATGTAAATAATCTCTCCCAAGCAAAAAAAATAAAATCCTCCTAATTTTGTGCATTTCATATCAAAGAAATTTCTCCCTTTTTTTACCTATTTGAGAGCAAAAAGAAAAAGGCCCATAATGACAATCTTATCATATATGCAAACATTAGTATGATAAAATATATCATATAATTTCCATAATTCAAAATATCAGCATGCATAATAACTCCTTTTTGAAAAACATTTATATAAGCAACATATCAAGATGAGAGCAAATTTCTTATACGAAACTTTATATAACATCTTATCACAATCTCCAATTTCATATATACATATATATANAAATGAAAATAAATGCCACATACAAAGTCTTATGTTTAAATTAGGCACAAAAAGCGAATGCAACAAACATAGGTGATGATGTGTCCACATATTAATTCAAATGAGGTATAAATATAATTTTTATTGCAAATAATATTTGAATTGTCAAGTCACTCATGAGTTGAAATAATTTGTAATCAAAGATAAAAAGATACCTCATGTGACATTGTTCATTGTCACTTATTATGCAATCACTCTTTGTTTTGCAACTTGGAACATCAAGATCATCTTCTTTCATTGTCCAAGTATCTTTTTTTTTTCTTTTGAATGCGAGTGAAGCATACCTACAAAGATATCATTTGTTCTTTGGTACCCAAACTTGTTTGGGTCCATAAAATTAGTTTTGGTTCCTTTTGGAACCCACATCATTTTCATGTCAGCATTCATATATTTTCTATTTTTGCACTCAAATGCATAATGACTATGAGCACTACAATAATGACAAGTAGTAGATGACTTTAAGAAATGATCATGATCATGCTTCAATTTTAAAGTATCATAATGAGATATATTTAATTTGCATGAATACATATAAGCATATCTAGTTTTTCGAAAATAATCATGAGAGAGTTCAAGAGATTTTTCCAAACTATTTTTCTTTCTAAAAAATTGTTTTCACCAATTTTGGTAGTGTTCTAACTTGTGCAACTTTTTCTTTATATAAGAAGGTTTTTGCACACTGACATTCCTTTTCAACAAATTATCACTACTAAGTTGATCATTCAAAGATTTTTTAATAGAAATATTTTTTTCTTTTCTGAAATCTCATGCAACTTTGAGTTTTTAATTTTTAAGCACTCATAAAAAGCATGAATATGATTGAGAGAATCAAGTTTCTTTTTAATATTTTCATTTTCTTCTAAACATGCATCTTTTTTCTTTTTTTTATAAGTTCAAAATCATTTTTCATAGCATGAAACTCCTTCATCAAAATTTTATTTTTTTTTAAGAGAAAGATGCTTTTGAATTAGAGAAGAAAATTCTTGATGCACATTAAAGTTGAGATCAATATCATCATCACTACTCACACTAGAGGAAGAGTTTGATATTACCTCATCATTTGCCATTAAGCAAAAAGAAGGGTCTTCATCAAATGTAGTAGATGTTGAGTAGCTCATTTCTTCTTCATTTCCACGCATTATGAGATTGCCTTTCTCGTTGCTCCCTTCATAAGAAAATAATAACTTTTGCCAAATTTTATTAGAAGTAGAGCATTTTGAAATAAAATTTATACCATGAGAACCTAATGAATAATAGAAAGCATTTTGGTCTCTAGAGTCAAGTTTTTTAGGAGAAATTAGAAAATCATTATATTCACATAAAGGAAGATTGACATAAACATCATTAAACATTTTCGTAGGCATTTCAAATCTATTTTCTACAATTTCGCATATACCAATATCAAGAGAGAATAAGTATGCTCTCACACGTAATTTCCAATGAGAACAAATAGAATCACTAAATCTTGGCGGATAAAAAATGAATTGACCATCATCCAAAGAATAACTAGTTGATGTCATTTGTTCAACGATTGTTAGATCTTAAAAAAAAGAGCAACCTTCCTTTGATACCAATTGTAGGATCACTTGGCACCAAGAGGGGGGGTGAATTGATGTAATAAAAACTTTAAAGTGGTTTCAAAAATAAACACGAAAGCTCAAATTGATTTATCGCGAAGCTCAAATCCAAAAGTCTTTTATCAAGAATAAGCACAATAGTGATATAAGGTGAGCATGCAAAATAATAAGCAAAGTGAGTAAGAGAGAAATGCAAACTCAAGATAAAGAAATTGTTGACGAGGTTCGGCCCCAACTTGGCCTACGTCCCCCCTCTGACTTCTCGACCTCGAGACCATCGGAGATCCACTAGCTTTCTTTTCAACTAGGGAGAAGCCTTTACACCACACCACATTTTCTCCGCTTCGAGAGGTAAGGCACACATCTCTTCCAAGAAAGCTCAATTTCACACTTTTCTTCGCTCAAGAGGCTATGTGTAAACCTCTCTTCCAATGGAGCTCTCAACTTCTCAACAAGAACAAAAGAATATACTCTCTTACAATATCTCTACAACATTTCACACTCAAGAACAAGAGAGAAAAGAGAATATTCACCATTTTAAGTTCAAGAGGCTTCTAAACTTGATTTCCCTTTGATGCTTATGTTTCCTTTGAAGTCTTCTCTTCATTTTGCACCTTTGGACTTCTTTTATAGTCTCCTTTCTTCAATATGGCCGTTGCACACTTTTCCCAATGGATTTGACATGGAAAAACTAGTTGTTGGGACTTTTCTGCGGGCTAGTGATCGGCCGCTCCATGCTACTAGTCGACCGTTCTGCCAAAATATAGTCGTTACACTTGTAGCGGTCGACCGCTTCACTAAACTGGTCGATCTTTCTCTTGAATCACTTTGACAGACCTGCATTATTTTATTCATAACTCTCTGCACCGATATCCAATTGATGTGATTCTTGATTCTTTGGAAAGCTGAGAAAGTTATTTATATTTCATCTATTAATTACTCAATCTAGATCAGATGATAAGAAGGTCAAATATTGATGTAAAATTCAGTGCATATAATTTACCTTAAACCTATAGACCTTCAATATTTTGTATATAACTTTTTTATATCGATATCGAATGAGACGATTAGCTCTAATTAATATATTCATGTCTCAACCTAGATCTAAAGGGAACATAGACAAATATTAATTTTAACTTCAGTACTTATAATTTGACTTTAAAACTTTCACACACTTGTCCCTATTCTAGTATGTGTACATTATCTTTTTCAATGTTTTCATAAGATTTTCATCATCAAAAGAATATAAGTATTACCTTAAGTCATAAAGTCATATTTTCAACACAAATAAGAGATGATAACTCTTGAAACATTATGATATATTTCAAATATAGCATTATCGCATGCTTGTGAAATAAGGATTTGTTATTTATTAATTGAGTGTTATGGATTACATTACTTGTGCCTCAGAATGAGAGCTTGATGCTTATAAACAAAGGATATGAAATATTTCTTATTGTGCATGGTGGAATATAATGTAGCATTGATAATAATTTATATGAGTTGTGTGTGCCATATGTGCGTATGATAATTACGCTACATTAGTTTGTGATTATGCTATGGTGTGATGTAGCATAAATATTATTTTTATTATTTATACCAAATGATCACTTGACATGATATTATGAAAACACAATCAGTTGAGCTAACATATATTGATAATACACATAACAAGACATATATGTTAGAATACTATGATTGAGAACATTGATGCAAGTGTTATAAGTGATAAACTATAAATATGCGACAAGAGAGGTCCACATGTGATTAAAAAAAATGAAGAAAGTAGGACTTGGGTGAAACAAATTAAGTGAATACTCGAGGTAATGAACATGAGTTATAACAAGAAAATGTTTTATATTTGAAATCAACTAGCTGGGATTACTTTGGCAAAGTGGAAGAGCAATTATGTATTGGAGTTCAAGAAAGAATTTCATGACTTTTACATTCATGTTCCTAATAATAAGGAACAGAAAAGGGAACTAATTTACTTGAAGATAAAGTTATAATCCAGTGTCAATTCTATCACTTAGTTGAGAAATCTTTCTCAATGCTCTCTGCCAAAGATAGTTAAATTTTTAGATATTAATAAGTTATTTATTTTCATATATCCACGATCAAATGGGTGTAGTGAACTGTGTCACTTATGCGGAGTCAAAAGATAAAACCTTTGAGGTTAAGAATTCACTTGAAGAATAAAATAAAAAAAGTTGACCTCAAAGACAAAAGCTATTTCATAAAGGTCAAAAGAATTTCCAATCCTAAGAAAGGTGTATATGATGTACAATCACAAATATTGTGATCGGTGCATGATTTATTCGCATGAGAACATATTAGAAGATGGTAGAGGCATATTTCATGTGATAATATTTTTTTCTAATATTCACATATTTTGCTTAAAGTGAATTTAAGGTCAAACAACAAATAGGTAAGCATGTCATTTAGAATGTCGTCACTAGTTCGGATATGGTCAAAGGTTCAACCTTCAATGCTTGAAGATCTATTACTATTCTTATTAAGTTTGGCACAATTATTACTTTGTCCCATGTAGTTATCATTATGGGCCATCGAACATTGTACATTAGTATCAATATATTTATTATCAAGTGACACATTGTTTTGTAATTGATTAGAGAATTGTATTGGCTAATTAAGATAGAGAATTATTATTGATCTAACTTTGACACTCATTATTTTTATATGGTACTCAGGGTCAATCATTTATCAAGTAGTTTTGGATTGTTGTACCAAAAAGGGAAATCCATGTGCATTTCGAGGAAAAATGTGATAGTCACTAGTGTTTGGAGGGTCGATGATGTCTTGTCTATGATTTATATCATAAAATAAGATATTGATAAGATAAGAATGTAATAGACAAGAATACACCAATGTTGTAAATAGACAATTGGCTATGTTGGAAGTATATTGAGCTTATGTAGACTACGATAATGATGTCAAGTAAATTTCATAAACTTATGACTTTATGGTTGTAATCCTCTTGCTGTGAAGCTTGAAGTGTTCATTAATTTTGAATGTTTGTTGTTGTATTTCCATCAATCTTTGATGAGTCGTTATTAATCAATATCAACATTGTTGAATTTGTCATTATCAAATGATAATTCATCAGGTGATCAGGATACATCATTCGATTTTTTAGAATCATGAAAAGATGTGATCCATCACTATTTATTATGACCTTTTGTAAGTTATTGATATGTCATTTATGTATGATATATTTTGGCGACTCATGACTTGTTGCTGATAAGTAATCAACAATGACCAATTGTCTAGTTAATGTTGTTTAATATTGATTTATGGTCTACATACTTTTACTATTGGTTATCACATATTTGTGATTCACCAATATAACATGTTGTTATCAACTAGAGTTTCATGAAGAATTATGAACTTGTTGCCGCTTATTGCAAGTCATAATTGTCGATGTTGGGATCTTTGTTTATTCTTAATTTGTTATTTTCAATTTGAAAACAATTATCGACTTTATATTTGTCATTGATAATTGCGGAACCATTGACGACTCTTAGACTGTCATTCTTGATATTGAAATAATTATCTGTTCATGACACATTACAATTAGTTTTGGAACTTGTTAAGGACTTATTCCTGATTCCTAACTCATGGTTGTCAGATATGACATTATTATGAATTTTTAGTATATGTTACAGACACCAATGTTCATTTTTACCGGCCATAAGTTCATTGTTGATATGTATATTCTTTGTCATTGCATGTGACATGTCATTCTTGAATAATGACTCATGGTCAACTCTACATTGCATTTGTTCATTAAGTATTACTCAATGTTGAGTACTATTAGCCGAATTATCATCAGTATTTTCTTAACTACTATGGTCAACAAGTGACTCATGGTAACCATTTTTCGTTTTGACATAAATTTATACAATTTGGATGGACTGGTCGAAAGCTCAATGAAAAATTAACCGGAATTGTGCACCTCTGGTAATCGATTGAGAGCTCAAATCGAGTCATTGATTTTGACATTTACGATATGCTGGTTAAAAATTCGTAAAGAAAGCGACTGAAGTGGGACGTCTTTCGATCCTCGATCAGGCGTTTAAAACAATATTTTGCCATAGCAAGCCGATCAAGATTACTTACTCCCTAAATAGATTGGCTCGATTTTTTCTATGATGATATTGCGTGACTATATGGTGTCCTCATATCTATAGACTGAGGCAGAGATCCTTGATTTATATCCACGTCCGAGAAGCATGTACATCAGTCCTTAGGGATTAAGCTGAGTTTTACTTCCCACCCTTAGGCTGATGGTTAGATTGAAAGGATCATTCGGATATTGAACGATATATTCATAGCAAGTGACATTGAAATTTGAGACAGTTGGAATGATGGAATGACTTTGGTAGAGTTTGCATATTATAATAGTTATTAGTCTTTGATTGACATAGAGGACATTAGGTTGTTGACTGAGCCAGAGCTAGTTCATGCCTCGATTGATAATGTCAAGTTGTCTAGGAAGAAAATTAAAGCTTCTCATAATAGATAGAGATTTCTTATTGATAAGTTTTGTCATGAGAAGTAATTGAAAATCGGTGACAAGGTTTGTTCAAAATTTCATTATGAAAAGGTATTTTCATTTTGGCAAGAAAGAAAAAATGGGTCCTCGATTCATTTGACTTTATGAGGTACAATAGTATTTCACTTATAACGAGGAGTCTATCTATATCATGGTTTCATCAGATACGACAGTTGTGTGGACAATAAATTCCCGTGATCAAAATATTTTTAAAAAATCATACTAAAAAAAAGGCTACGTGAAAGTTAAAGGACATGAAGAGTCATCCTCACATAGTACTAATTTTAAGAATAAAATTTTTAAATGGGTGTAATATTATGATAACCCAATCCAGCAAGGAAAAAACTAAACATAAATATATATATATATATATATA
>LTAE01002996.1:7236-17262 GCA_001647135.1 Pontederia paniculata | reverse complement strand
TCTGAAACTTCGGACGTCCACTCTCTTCTCCTGACAATCTCCGGACGTCCACTAACACCTCGAGAGTTCCCTTGGACGCCCATTCCTTCTGTCAACTATCCTAGTTGACCATTACTCTGTCTCTTCAGACTTCAGACGACCTCTGACATTCCATCGAACGTTCGCCAATCCTGCGGTCGTCCGATCTCCAGCCTTCATCAGTCTTGACAAACTCCTGGACGTCCGCTTGTCTTCTCACTAAGACCCTGGACGCCCTTTGTCTTCACCTAATGTCCACCGTCGTCCGCACTTCACCTACGGTCGACCACTCTCCTGTATGCATTCTTCCTTGGTTGTTTGTTGCTTCTACACTTAGAGCCTTCGGATGTCCACTCCAGCCTTGGCAATATTTTGGTCGTCCATTGTCTCCACCCTGAGCCCTTTGGACGTCCATTGCCTTCATCTTCAGATCATCGGTCGTTCGCTCTTCAACCTCGGATGACCTCTCCTCTGCTTAGCCAAGACTCTTCTTCGACTAAGTCTTCATTGGATGTCCAACTCTCCTTGGACCGCCTGTTCTCCATCCTTTCATTATAAGGTGTTGTCTTCGGTCGCCCATTCTCATCATTGGATGACCTCTCCTGTTAAGCCCTTCGCTTCGGTCGTCCTATCTATATCTTTGGTCGACCGTTCAATATTTTACTCCTCTTCACATGCATTCTCCTTCAATTTGGTCGACCACTTCATATCCTTAGGACGACCACTGCACATACAAAGTTCTTCTGATATTTCTTTTGTGTGCATAGGTCGTCCATTCCTTTAGCTTCGGTCGACCTTTAACATTCTGAACTTGACTATCCTGTTTCAGAAATCATCTCAACAAGTTCATTAGTACAAACTAAGTTCCCTTACAAATTTGTGATCATCAAAACAATCTCGGGATCCAAGATTCAACAAGATCTCCTCCTCTCCCTCCCCATTCGTCCAGAGACATAAGACAGAAAAAAGGGAAAATGCAGCACCAACCTCCGCCATTGTGCTCTTCGTCCGTCGTCACCGCATGCCACAATCCGACCATCGGGCAATACGAATTGGAAGAGCTCGACGAGGCAAACCTGGTGACATAGGCCTTGGAGCCTCGCATGGAGTAGATGTGATGATAAGTCGAGCTGATCTTCAGCGTGGAAGAAACATTTCTGATCGTACTGGGTTTATTATTCTCCCTATTCAGTCTCGATAGGTGTTCATCGTGATGGAGCTCATAGTTCATAGTCCTCTCTTCCTTGTGTGAGCCACGGAGCCAAGGAAGACGAAGAATCAGATTAGGCTCTTGATTCTCACCCATCGTCGACAATGGAGCTCGTCGGTTTTATTTATTAGATTGATGTTCATTTGTGTGACCAGTTGTAGGAGCCGAAAGGGACAAACGCTCAAAGGACGACACTGGTAAATCATTCAGCCAAACATAATTCTACTATGTCATAGCACTAAGTGTAATGCCCCCAAAATCAGACCTTGCCACCTGGCCAAATCTTGACTTCGGAGACGCTACTGTCTTACATCAGTGACTTTACTTTGACCAACCACTTGGCCCATATCAGATAACAGAGTCAATATAAACCAAAATATCCTTTCCAACATAAAGACTAAGAATCTGATAAATAGTTTTAATAAAACTAGACATCAATAACTAAATCAAATAAAACTCCAAAGGACTCAGAATAAAGTTCATCTCTAACAAATGACTAACAGGACACAACAAGGATCCTATGCCATGTGCAAAGCAGACCATCACGAGTTGCATCACCATCAGCACTATCATCAGTACTTATTAAAGATCAGAATGGCCTGCAAAATTGAATTCACAGGGAAAACCCATGAGTTGTGACACTCAGTATATAAAGATCATATAGAATAAAAATAATAATCAGGGGTCAGTAAGCAAGTAAATCAAACCTTTCTTCTTTAGAAGATTAATCATGTGAGGCTTCATTACTTAACAGTTCTTTCATGATTTCTTTTTCAGTAACAATGACATGATCATCGGTTCAGTTCATCAGTACTTCTTATCATTAATCTTGTTAGCATCTTTTAATTCAGTCAATAATGAACATTTACCAGTACATGAAGATTCCAGTGATTCGTCGTCATAATGGCTAGCTAGGCCATGGTGTCAACCCTAGACCCGTCAGTAAATCTTCATAAGTAACAGTAACAGTAACAGTAGCAGTAGGGATAAATCCCTCAGTCTGCCAAGGCCTTCCTCTTCATGATACGGATTCAAACACAATCATTAATGTCTTTTACTCTTCATTACCTATTATACTAAATTCACGTGAGAGAATATACTAGCCCTACCTCAAACAATTTCACACAATCAATCAATCACTACATCATTCATCCCAGACACGGCCCGCGTCAGGTGTGACACGACCCGTGTTGGTTCCGAGTTAAGTGTGTCTAGCACACGTGTTCTAACTGCATCAACTAGACCAGTTTACAAGGATCGTGGTAGAGAAATACGGATCGTTTTCTAAGTCGTTCTCATCAGATTCATTATTTTATTTGAGAAATAGGCATCGCACACGCCGGAGAGGAACGCGGCCGTTTCGGAGTGGTATTAAGGTTCTGAGAACATGGCGCATCAGGTATGACGCCGCCCCTTTTTCAACGGACAAAGACCATATTCAACAACACGGTCTGCTTTAGTTAATTTATCTGATGCATCTCACGCCGGAACCGCGACGCAAGCCGTGTTAGGGTAAAATGGTCCGTGTACGATTATAGCTTATTAAGTTTTTAACTATATCTGAAGGACTTTAATATATCATTAATCTTTCAAAATATTCATTAATCATCATTAATCATCGAATTAACCCTAACAATTAATCCTTCTTAATGATCCTAATTACATACCTTGGGATTTGTTCCTCCCTATCTTTCCTCGATATGCCTGTTGTTGCTTCCTCTTCGCTCAGTACATCGTTGACCTTCGTCTCCTCCTGGAATGATTCCCGAGACAAGAAAATCCTCTAAGGATGAAAGAGAGAAAGAGAAGAAGAGAGGAGAGGGGAGGAGGGAAGAGAGGTGAGAGGCTACCTGGCGGCTGAGTAGAAAATAATGAGGGTTATCAGGAATTAATTTTGTGTTAGGAGTTTATATAGTGGTCAATTAGGGTTTTAGAGAGTTTTAGCCGTCATTAACCTAAATTCTTTACGGGTGGGCTTTCCACTTAAGCCCAACACGGCCAGCGTCCCAATGGACCCGGCCCATTTTTTGTCAACACGGGCCGTGTTCTGCCAACACGGCCCGTCCTCGCCCAACACAGCCCGTGTCCGCTTTGGACACAATCCGCGTTTGGTTGCGGTGTCATATTATGACCTCCTTACAAATTAGATTCATCCTCGAATCTAACACTAACATCTATCAGTATATTTCAATACTCATTAGGGAATAACCTCCTTATAAACAATGTCATTTTCTAGATCACCATGTGATGTAGATAAATTTTAGTGATGTAACTAAGGAGTCATAGACATGTGGTTCGGCGTTTGGCTCTTCTTCCGCCATTATATTGGATGCTCAGTCTTGTGTTAATCTTTAGGGGCCTCCTCCACCCTTAGAGCTTTGAGGAGCCAACTTGGGTTCTGGACAATCCTTGATATAATGATCATGTTTTCCACAGCGAAGACACGCTTCAGTCTTGTAGCGACACTCTCCCATATGTTGTCATTTATAGTTTGGGCATGTCCCCTTGTCAGTCGGTTGTGGTTGTTGTTGTCCTCCCCGTGGTTCATAAGGTCTGGGACGCTCTTCTCGACGGCGATCTTTTCCATCAGAAACCTTGTTTTGTCTCATGTCATCCCACCTAGCCTTGTCTCTGTTCTATGGGTGTGCTGCCTCTTTTTCTTTTTGTATTCTTCTTCAGTCCTCATGTTCCCATTCCAATTCTGATGCAAGCTCAGAGGCCTCTTGTACTATCTTGCAGTTTCCGCACATGACCCTGGCTCGCAGTCCTGAATGCAACCCATTGACAAACCTATTTGTCCTAGACTTCTCATTCTTGTCCAAAGTGCAATATTTCTCAAGTCGCAGGAACTTGACTAGGTATTGCTCTACAGTCCTACATTCCTGCTTTAGTTGCAGGAACTCTTCCTGTTTCCTATCCTTCTGGTACTAAGACAGGTAACGCATTTCAAAGACTTCCTTGAAGTCCTCCCAAGAGATGTCACCATGTGTTGCAAACTTCGTTCTCTTCGTAGCATTCCACGAGTTATTTGCATCATCCATGAGGCGGTTTACTTCAAAGGTGATTTTCCTCTCCTCTGAACATTGCATCTCTACGATAGAGGTGATTTTCCTCTCCTCTGAACATTGCATCTCTACGAAGATCTCCTCCATTTTCTCTATCCATTTCTCAGCATGACCAAAGTCCTCAGTTCCCTTGAATTCTGGAGGGTGCTGCTTCAGAAATCTCTCAATTGTGTCCCTTGTCTTCTCGCGTTGGTGTTCCCTACGTGCTGCTCTCATCAGATTGTTCAGAAACTCATTCTGATCTTCTGCAATCTCTAGCGTGGGAGTTGGCGTGACAGGTTCAGGGGGTGGATTAGGGTTGTCAATAACCGGTGGTTTGGTGCATCGATTTCAGGAGGTGGATTTGTCATGTTGGTTCTTGGGGGTTGGTTAGCACGTCTAATGGAACATCTTGGAGGCATCTACATATAGGGCGATCGTACAAGTTTTCATTAGTGAGGTCAATAATCTATTTTCGAATTAAACTCATAACTGATGGTGTGATGATGGCTCATGGTGCTTGCACATGGACTTCTATCTATTTAGGGACAGCTAAAAGTGTCCCTCGTTAGGCTTTGATAGAATCTGTAACACCCCCAAAATCAGACCTTGCCACTTGGCCAAATCTTGACTTCGGGGACGCTACCGTGTTACATTAGTGACTTCACTTTAACCCACCACTTGGCCCATATCAGATAACAGAGTCAATATAAACCAAAATATCATTTTTCAACATAAAGGCTAATAGTCCGATAAATAGTTCCAATAAAACTAGACATCAATAACTAAATCAAATAAAACTCCAAAGGAATCAGAATAATTGTTGAATCTAGGATCCCGAGATTGTTTTGGTGATCACAAATTTGTGAGGAAGCTTAGCTTGTACTAATGAATCTAATGAATTGATCTTTGAAAGACAGGATTCTTATGTTCAGTAAGTGATAGGTCGACCGAAGTGGAAGAACGGACGACCTATGCACAGAGAAGACATAAAGAAAGAATCCTAAGTGTGCAGCGATCGTCCAAAAGATGTGAAGTGTTCGATCAATGTGAAGAACAAAGATTGAAGAAATAGAGCCAAGTAGTGAGCGGTCGTCCGAGGATGATTGACGGACGACCGAAGACAAGGTTGAACATGAAAGGTCGCACGGTGAAGATTGTGGGCGACCGAAGGTTAGAAGTCAACAGTACAAAGGTTGAAGAATGGGCGCTCTAAGAGGAAGAGGACGCCCGATGAACAGACAAGTCGTGATTGTTACGGCTAAGGAAGGAAAGGTCGTCCGAAGTTGAACTGTGGACGACCGAAGTCCTAAAGATGAAGATTCAGTCGTCTGAGAGTTTTAGAGTTAAGGCAATGGACGACCGGAAGATTCTCAGTATTGGAGAAAGGACATCCGTGGGCTACTGAGTTAGAGCAGAGGACGACCTAAGTAATGATAGAAGAATGAAATGTCGACCGAAGGTGAAGAGGGAACGACCGAGGTATTTCAGACGAAGAGAAAGGACGTCCGGGAGCTTTAAAGTTTAATTAATGGACGATCAGAAGATAGTCTGAATTGAAGTGAATGAACGAGCAGACATCCGAAGGATCAGTGGATGACCGATGAAGTTTATATGAAGACAAACGATTATCCGAGGGCTGACGAGGCAGAGGCAACGGTCGACCAGTCTATCTAACAGAAGAAGTAAAGGATGTCCAAAGGATTTGAGTGTTGGCAGAGGACGTCCAAAGAATGTCAGAGGAGTGAAGTGGACGTCTGAGGATCTTAGTGGAGAAGAAGTGGATGGCCGAAGTACTCTGAGTAAAAGCGGATGTCCGAAGGATTCATGGAGAATCAGCGGACGATGAAAGAAGAGTGGAAGAATGTAATACAAGTCAAGTCGGGCGACCGAAGGTGAACAGCGGACGACCGAAGTAGTTTGACAAAGAACTTCAACTGAAGAAAAGGACGTCCGAGGGATTGGTGTGCAATCAGCGGACGACCAGAGAAGAGTTGAAGGTCTCAACACAAGTCAAGTCGGACGACCGAAGATGAATAGCGGATGACCGAAGTAGCTTGACAGGGAACTTCAACTGAAGAAGCGGACGTATGAGAGATTGGTGTGAAATCAACGGACGACCAGAGAAGAGTTGAAGAAGATAGCACAAGTCAAGATCGGGCGACCGAAGGAGCTTGACGAGGGAACAAAGGCTTAATGCTCTGAATTGCGGACGTCCGAAGATGAATGGTAGACGATCGGATTTCCAGACGGCAGTTCAGTTGAAGACTTCACCAGAGCAGCGGTCGACCGTTGCAGAGAAAGCGTACGACCGAGGGGTAGGTGAAGAGTATTGTACTTGCATTAACGGCTAGTTTTCTGAGAGAGAGATTAGGTCGTTAGGGCAGAGTATAAATTGTAATTCCAAGAGTCTTGGGAAGTAACTTTGGCAAAATTGTTTGTGAACTTGAGAGCTTGTGTGAAAAAGCCTTAGTCCCTCCTTCTAAGCATTCGAATGACGAATCCAGAATAAAAGGAAGTGTGTGTTCAAGAGTGAACTTGTAACAGGTTATCTCCTTGTCCTCGAGAGAAAGAAAGGAGAAGAAGTTGTAAGGGAGCCTTCGCCCTTGAAGAAGGAATTTAGTGATCTCCGGAGATCTCAAGCTCTAGAAGACCGGAGCGGAGACGTAAGCCAGAAGTTAGGTCGAACCTCGTCAACAAATTGTTGTTTGTTTGCTTGTTCTTTTCTTCTCTTTAAATTTGCATGTGTATACTTCCGCTAAGATATTCACTTTAGATTGTTGAAAATTTTAATACACCAATTCAACCCCCCCCCCCCCCTCTTGTTCCATCTAGACCCTACAATTTGTATCAGAGCATAGGTTGCTCACAAATTTGTAACCATATACAAATCTCGTATAGATCTAACAATCTAGAGATAAAATGGCATCAAATAACTTTACCCTAGGAGAGGGACAACCTACTTCTAGACCTCCTCTTTTCAATGCATCTAACTTCTCTTATTGGAAGATTAGATTGCAAGCTTATGTATGTTCCATGGACAGTGACATTTGGGATATCATTGAAATGGTTTTGATATGCCTACCAGAATTGTAAATGGTGTACATGTTCATCTCTCTAACAATAAACTAGACTCTACAACTAGGAATCTAATCAAACTAGATTGGAAAGCTAAGAACACTTTTTTACTATGCATTAGATCAAACTGAATTCAATAGAATATCTTCATGTACTAGTGCAAATGAAATTTGGAAAAAAACTTGTAGTCACACATGAAGGAACTGAAAAAGTAAAAGAATCAAAGCTAAATCATCAATATGACTCCTTTAAGATGAAGCATGATGAGTCTCTAAATAGTATGTTAGTTTGTTTTAATTATATTGTGAATGGGTTAGCCGATTTGGGCGACCCAAAGTTTAATGCTCAAAGACTGAAAAAGTTTTTCAGGTCCTTGACACCAAAATTGCACAAGAAGAGAATTATGGTTGAGGGACAACAGGACTTAAACAAGTTGGACTTCGACGATCTCATAGGATCCATCCTGACCTATGAGATGACTCTTGAAGAAGAAAGAGAGGGAGCTAGTTCAAGGAAGAAGGCCTTAGCCTTGAAAGCAAAGAAAATTGAGAGTGATGATGAAGATGAAAAGTCTAATGAAAGTGATGCAGACTTCAATGAGGAAAAACTGGCTCTATATGCAAAGAGGCTCAGCAAATTTATGAAGCTATCCAAGAAGAAAAGAGACTCCAAGAAAAAGGGATCAACTGACAAGTCTAAGATAAAGTGCTATGAATGCAACAAGCTTGGAAATTACAAGAGCGAGTTTCCAACACAGAATAGAAAAAACAAAGAAAAGAACTACTCGGACTATTAAAAGAAGAAGGCACTTAAAATCACTTGGGATGATTCAAGTGATGAAGATAGTGAAGTTGGAGGAGCATCATCAGAAAAAGAAGAAGAAGCATTGATGTAACTCATGGCAAAGGATGAGGTATCCTCTATTCACTCAAATGATAGTGATAGTGATGATAATGAAGATGACTGTGATGAAGATATCATATTTGATATGCACAAAGAATTTAACATTATGATCAGAAAATATTCTATCTTGAAAAGAAAAAATGATAATATTGTTCAAGAAAACAATAAGTTGAAGGAAAACAATACTATTTTTCAAAAACAAATTTCTGATTTGAATGCTCAAGTAGTAACTAATATTGATAACTTAAATAAACATGTTGAAACTATAAATTTCTTGAAATCAGAACTGTTTGATATTAAAAATAAATTTGAAACATTTTCGTATGGTGAAAAAATGTTAGATGTAATGTTATCACAACACAAAAGCCCTTTGAACGAGAAAGGTTTAGGCTTTGACTTCTTTAGTGATAATGTATCTCAAACAACTACATTTGTAAAAGCTTCACACTCTTTTGACCCAAACTTGGCTAGTACTTCTACTTGTTTGAATGAATCTAAAATTGTTTCTGCCAGCTATAAAGCTAAAGATAAAAGTACTAGGTTGTCATCAAAAGAAAATGCAAATGTTAGATACAGAAATGCAGTAAGTAAGCCAAAGCAAAAGAATTATCTTTTCATGTATCATAGAAACACTAAACCTGCTCACATACATACTGTTAAAAATGGTTATGTGCATTCTTACTCCTATATCACTCTCGTAAATATAAAAAATAATTTTGTTAAACCTAAAGTTTTGAAAACTAACAGAAATACACAACTTAAGAAAATGTATAATACAAAAGTTTACGATCATCATAACTGTACATGCAAGGAATGTTACATGCTTTTGTTGTAATCGGTTAGGACACTATAGTTCCGAATGTAAAGCTAAGAAGGGTTTTCATTCCAATATTAGATAAATCTGGGTTGCTAAGGAACTTTCAGCACTAACACCTCTAGACCCAAAGTAGTTTGGGTACCAAAGATATAAATTTTGTGTTGTTCTTGCAGGGTGCCAAAATAAGCAAAGGAAAATCAACTAGATGGTAACTTGACGGTGGCTGCTCAAGACATATGACTAGTACTTATACTTGTTTGAATGAATCTAAAATTGTTTCTGCCAGCTATAAAGCTAAAGATAAAAGTACTAGGCTGTCATCAAAAGAAAATGCAAATGTTAGATACAGAAATGCAGTAATTAAGCCAAAGCAAAAGAATTATCTTTTCATGTATCATAGAAACACTAAACCTGCTCACATACATACTGTTAAAAATGGTTATGTGCATTCTTACTCCTATATCACTCTCGTAAATATAAAAAATAATTTTGTTAAACCTAAAGTTTTGAAAACTAACAGAAATACACAACTTAAGAAAATGTATAATACAAAAGTTTACGATCATCATAACTGTACATGCAAGGAATGTTACATGCTTTTGTTGTAATCGGTTAGGACACTATAGTTCCGAATGTAAAGCTAAGAAGGGTTTTCATTCCAATATTAGATAAATCTGGGTTGCTAAGGAACTTTCAGCACTAACACCTCTAGACCCAAAGTAGTTTGGGTACCAAAGATATAAATTTTGTGTTGTTCTTGCAGGGTGCCAAAATAAGCAAAGGAAAATCAACTAGATGGTAACTTGACGGTGGCTGCTCAAGACATATGACTAGTACTTATACTTGTTTGAATGAATCTAAAATTGTTTCTGCCAGCTATAAAGCTAAAGATAAAAGTACTAGGCTGTCATCAAAAGAAAATGCAAATGTTAGATACAGAAATGCAGTAATTAAGC
>LTAE01002995.1:16448-40017 GCA_001647135.1 Pontederia paniculata | reverse complement strand
TTGAATTCATTAGTCTCTGTGGGATCGACAACTCTTTTACTCACTCTTATTACTTGAGCGATCGGTATACTTGCCGAGTATATTTTTACGTGTGTGAATTTACGCATCATTTACTCTTGTTGCATTAATGGAGCTAGATCACAATCCTTCAAAGGGCATAAAGGAATAAGACAAGGAGACCCATTGTCACCATACCTTTTCATTTTAGTCTCTCAAGTTTTCACTTCACTTATGTCATATGCAGAATCCATCAATACAATCATCCCCTTCCATATTAAAACCTTTTCCTTAAGCCACTTATTATTTGCAGATAACATGTTAATCACAATGGTAGCTAATCAGAAAAATTGTAAAACTCTCAATGCAATATTTAAACATTATGGAAGGCTCACAAACCAGAGGATTAACTATAACAACTCTCAAATATTCTTTCCTCCTAAGATTAATGGAGAAAGGAAAATAGAATAAAAAACCTCTTAAACATGTCTGTTGGCACATATCCCTTTAATTATCTTGGAGCTCCTATCTCCTACAAGTACTTAAACTCAGGACAACTGACTTTTCTCACCAATAAAGTTACTGCTAAACTTTCAGGTTGGAAAATGACTACACTATCTCAAGCAGGTAGAACTACATTGATTAAGAGTGTCTTAAACTCAATTCCAAACTACTCATTAGGATGCATCAATATGCCTAATAAAACAATTGAGTCTCTAGAACAACTTTCAAGGAAATTCCTATGGTCATCAAACAATAGCAAGAAAGGGATTCATCTTATTGACTAGAACACAGTTCAACTTCCTAAGGTAGAGGGGGGATTGAAGGTCAGAAATATTAAGAGTACTCAATCTGCTCTACTTGCTAAAAGATTAATAAACTTGCTTAATGGTGGCTCTGGTATATGGGCTCATTTGGTTTCTAAAAAATATGGGATCCCACACCCCTGGAACAAACCAGCTTACTAACAACATGGCTTGTTGTTGGAAAATTAATCTACTAGCTCTTAATAAGATTAAGTTAGGGCTTAAGAAATGCATCAGCAATGGATTACAAACCAAAACTTTTTCTGACCCTTGGATTTTATGTACACCACTGTCTCATGTCCACTTATATTAACATGAGCATTGTTGTCTCTAATCCTGCATTCCTTGATCTTACATTTGCTGATCTGATGATTGATAACAGCTGGAACTATCCTTTACTGTATAACATATTTGGCCCTATTTTATCTGCTGCTATTACTTTTATTCATATACCTGCTTCCCCTAATGATGATCAGTGGGTGTGGGTGACTGATACCCATGGATGTGCTAATGCCAAGTCTGTTTATTATTTCCTGAACAGGTCTACTCCCACTCCTGGTAGTAACAGGAACACTGAGTGGAAGTGCTTATGGGATATTCATGCTCCCCCAAAAATCCTACACTTTTTGTGGAAACTCAACCATAGCCGCCTTCCCACAAAAGAATGGCTCAGACATACCAATCAGACTTTAAACCTTATTTGTACCTTTTGTGGTTTGCATGTGGAATCATGTACACACTTATTCTTTCAGTGTCCTTTTAGTATGCAATTATGGAACTTATTTCAGGAAAAAACTTCATATACCTTCTATAATTTTAGTAGATGGCATATAGGTGGCTGGCTATTAGAAGGCAACAATCTTACTCCTTCCTCTAGGAAAATTGTCTTATCTCTTATTGCTTTCTGTTTATAGGGCTTATGAAAATTTAGAAATGATATCTTGTTTAACTCCACTCAGTATCCTGTATCTGCCATGTGGTATAGAGCAATGACCTTTTCTGAGGAATACACCAGACACCACTGTCCTGAGGGACTCCCTCCCAAAATCCCTACACGGGTGCGGTGGGAGCCTCCACCTCCTGGTTGGGTTAAACTCAACACCGACGGGTCTTTTATAAGACCCCGGGAGGTTGGAGGGGTAGGCTTCATCATTAGAACTACTAACGTTGGATTAATTCTTGCAGGGGCTTCTGGTAGACAATTTCACTCAGTGCTGGTAGCAGAGGCGTGGGCCATGAGGAGCAGTTTATTACACTGCAAACAGTTGGGGCTTCACCACGTTTGGATTGAAAGCGACTCATCTATCCTCGTATCTATTCTGAAGAAGCAAATGAAGTGTCCTTGGAAAATTACCAATATTCTCTCAGACTGTTGGAACTCCCTCAAATGCATTGATAATTTTGTAATAGAACACATACCCCGCGAGGCGAATAGCGCCGCGGATTTTTTGGCCAATCATGGAAGGTTATCTTCCATGGAGCTCTTTTGGAAGGAGAACCCTCCTCGAGGTCTCCTTGATGTTATGTACCGAGACTCTGATTTACATTCTAATCAATAGTAGTATCATTTATTTAAAAAAAAGTTTAAAGGCCTTTAACTTTGGTTCAAACTATTACGTACATAACTCAAAAGGCGACCTTTAAACCTCATGCTAAAGAATGAGAGTAGAAATCTAAGACACTTTTAAACCTCAGCTAAAGAATGGGAGTAGAAATCTAAGACATTCTTAAACCTCACGCTAAAGAATGGAAGCTGACTAAAATGATATTTGCTCATCAACCTCCTACAACGAAGTTTTTTAATGAGAGTATTATTCTCAAAACATTATAATTTTGAATGAGAGTCTTTTAATGATGTTAGCCTTCCTTCTAGCATTAAATTTTAGAAGGAGGTATAGTGCAGATTTGCTTAGATTGATTTTCTGATTTGTTAATAAATGGTACCTTTTGAAAATTTCTTCTAGTTTTTTATAGTTGGATGAAGTTGGTGCCACACATACCAACGGGCCATCGACATATAAAAGGTAACTGATGGAGATATTTCCGAATTTGAAAGACAATATTTTATCCAGTAGGATCTCTTGGTTTAACAATGATGAGAAGACTTGAGTGATCAGAATGAAGAGGTAGCAGGACAAAGGATCTCCCTGTCTAATGCCCTTATGATTTTTGAAATATGGGGATGAGATTCCATTTAATAAACAAGTGAACACAGGAGATTGAATGTAAACCTTAATCCAATTCATAAATTAAGTTGGAATTACATAAGATTCAAGACAGTGATAATTGCATTCTAAGATATTCTATCCAAACTTTCTCTATATCAGCTTTGAGTATTAAATAATTTTGTCTCCCTAAGGTCGTGGAATGTGCAATTTCTTGAACTAGAAACAAATTGTCTTGTATATATCTATTAGAGACAAAAGCAGATTGTGCCTTGTTTAGTCTATTGGCTAGAATCTTAGCAATGGCTTTGTAGATGACAATACATAAGGATATCAATATATAGTCCAACATAGATTTTGAATTTTATTTTTTATTATTTTTTAGGGATAACAGTGATGGTAGTGTTTGAAGCACCCTGTGGTAACTGTCCATACTGAAAAAATGAATTATCTCACTAGTTACAATGAGACCAATTATATCCCAATAGTTTCTAAAGAATTCACAAGTAAAACCATCTGAAACTGGAACTTTCACTGGGGCTATATGCCAGAAGCTATCCCTAACTTATGTGGCAGAAATAGGAGCAATTAGACCATCAATCCATACAGAATTTAGGGTCGGGAGAGGAGGCCAGGATGACATAGGAATTAAAGTATCGTATTATGGGCCCATAATACGCATACCTCCTTCTCATCTGTGAAGATATTGACTACCTCATCCTCAATTTTACTTATACAGTTCCTCCTTTGTCTAATGATGATACTCAAGTGAAAAAAATTAGTATTGTTATCCCCATCTTTCAATCAGTTAACTCTAGATTTAGACCACCATTTAATGCTAATTTGCCGTAGATAAGCTACATGCTGGTTATATAGACTTCTAAGACTCTTGAGTTCTAAGTCACTTAAGCATTGTCTTTCATTCTTGAGTTCCAGCCTAGAAATCTATTTTTTCATTGTGGGCTCTATTCTCTACCCTCCCTAATCCTTCCCTATTCCATTGCAAAGTTTGATCCCTGATTTTGTTCAAACAACTTAGGAGGGAGTAGTTTGTCCTTTCGAGTTCCAATTATGTTGTTCAATTTTCTCTGGGTTCCTTGTATTCAAACAAAAAATGTTCATACTTAAAAGGGCAAAGTCCGTGAACATTATTATTATCAGAGAGGAAAATAGGTGCATGGTCAAAAGTACCTCTTACTAAAGATTGAAGACTTAGGTTTGGGTACTTAGTTATCCAATGATGGTTAATTAGTGCTCTATCCTGACGACGAATCTCAATGAATTCCCTAAACATTCTAATGGATTTGGTTAATTTAAAGGACACTCTACCTTTATTGTCCTATGGGAAAATAGTACAATTCATGTCTCCAATTACTAACCATGGAATTTCATCCAAGTGAAAGGATGCAAGGGATTGCAATAGAGAGTTTTTTACATTGGGAATGTTACTAGCATATGCAATAGTTAAGAGAAAAGAAAAGTTCTTTAATGTAACTACCACATGAAGATACTGAGAAGAGAAAGTAACCGATGATACCCTGTCCTCATCCACAAGCCAAGCAATCATAATACCTCAAGAAGCACCAATACCTTCCTGGAAGCAACTTATCCAATTTCTACCTAGCCGTTTAATTATCTTATGTGAATTTACACTATTTGCATGTGTTTCTAGTAGATTAATAATATCAGGACGGTGTAACTTAATGAGATTATATAATCCATCCTGCACCTTACCTCTTAAAGCCCCTCTACAATTCCATACTAGTGATCTTATCATTACCTTTTTCTTTATTTCTAGGTGCCATGTCCTTCTCCAGAACACCTACATGTATCAAAGAAGAGGGTTCATATGAAGTAATTAGATTTTCTTTAACTTTACCTTGCCTTTTCCGACTTAGCTTCTTATTCTTTAAGTTGGATAGCGGTGGAGAGAAACGATCTGTATCTTTCTGATTCATTTTTGGCTCCGAACAAGGCTCCGAGATTAGATTTGCATCCTCTTCTTCTTTCGAAGACTCTGTGCTGGTAACCTTTAGAGAGATCTTAATCGATTCAACACCTGACCACCAACTGTTTGTGATCTTGGCTTCTATGAGAGCCTGTCGCCTTTGTCGGCATTTCCCTGCATGACCTAGAGGGAAGAGAGAGAGAGAGAGAGAGAGAGAGAGAGAGAGAGAGAGAGGGGGGGGGAAGAGCAGGATCTAAGGGATAAGAGACAACCTGATGGATAACTCCAGAATTCTCCGTCGTCCGATTTGAAATCCATCACGTGAAAAGGGCAATGTGGGTGGATCACTACTGTCTCGGGCATATCGTCCATGTGAATTACCCGGGGAGTGGTGAGACCATGGTTGGCAAGGGAGTGGTGAGCCTGCACGTGGTTACCCGACGTTTCCCTAACAGATGTATTATCTGTTAGAGATACTTCGCTTGCTAGAACTGGATTTGGACGGCTCTCATGAAACTCTGAATGGACAGGATCCTCCATCATTAGGGCATCGAATCTATTCTTCGAGGTCAATTTAGGAAGACAAACTAGACGCTGAACTAATGCTGACACATTGTGGCAGTTCACCCCTCGTGGGTTCCCAATGTGGCCATCCCCGGAGGTGGCCATCGTTGGAATATGGCGACGAGAGGAAAACAATCACAACCAGGTACCATACAGTAAGAGCCCCTCCTTCCCTACCTGAAGTATAGTTGCAGAACCTTGATGCTCCAGATAGAGGTCCAAATGATGCTCAAACTTCCCGCAATTAAAGAAAAGATTAGGAAGATTTTTGTATGTAACTTGTTGGAAATACCTAGACCCGTCCGGTAGCTGGATCCATGTACCTTGTTTCACTGGCGCGGCCAGATCTAATTCAACACATACCCTTGCAAAACACAACTTGTCTCCCTTTGTAGTGTGTTCATCTAGCTTTTATTGGGTTACCAAAAATAGAAGCAATATGCAAAATAGTTTCAGCCCTACCCAACTTGAAAACAATCCAAGAAATTGGATCCACACTGGTGACGCAGAGAGAAATTCATCAAAAGGGCGAAAAAATGGTTTGTCTTGAGAGAGGGTGAGGACATTACCTTCATAGTTACAAGGGCTCTTGGAAAGGACCCTTATCCGGTCATTTGCATCTTTGAACATGTACAACAAGTAGTGGTTGCTCAGGTCCACTATCCTGAGGGATGAAGACACCAACCAAAGTGTCAGAAGATCATATCGAAGTTTTTCGACTGCACTGTCGCTACATATGAACCTTCCCATGAGGCAACATTGAAAATCCTTGACCCTTTGATCTATATCTTCTTCTTGAATAAAAATCCCGTATATAGATGCCTCTTGTATAGCCAACAGTCTCTTTTTTGAGATTTGGGGAGGGGCCACAAAAGATGGTCTACAGAAGCGAATTATGTCCCCTAAGTTCTTGGTGTCAGCATGCGGATTAGAAGGAAGAGGGAGGAGAGCCTACGGCGGAGGGGGAGCCCGGTTAGCTGTAGTAATGAGGCAATCTGATGGAGAGAGGGAAAGGGGAGAGGAAGAGGGAGGGGGAAGGCTTCCCGGAAGGGTCTGGAGGCTCCATCTCGTCAATGTAGATCTTGTTTTATGGCGGTGTTTGAGAAGTATTTCAATTGTTCATGATATTGTTCAATTGTTCAATGATGCTTGGAGAGTTTATGAGGTGCTTAAAGCCAACAATGTCGAGCCAGATCACATGACATGTTTTGTATTTGAGGAAAGCTAGTCAACATACAAAAGATGCCTGGAATTTCTTTGGAAGAATGAGTAGGAAAGGTATCAAATGGAGTGCAAAGTTACTAGACCTATTGTAAAATCAATTTGTGATGAGGGTTTGAAGAAACAAGCTCTTTCAATCAGAGAAGGAAAATAAAGGCATTTCATCAAATGCCATAATTTGCTACACGGTCATGATGCCTATAGTGAATATGCTCAGGTCGAGGAGGCAGAAGGTTTGTTTTTTAGATGAAGAGAAGGGAATACGTGCAACAACTTATGACATTCTAGTGGATGCTTGCAACAGAAGAATGCAACTAGATGTTTAGAATTTAATGTCAAATTCAAAGCATAAGCTTAAAGCCAAATGTTAAATCATATGAATGCCTTATCAAGGGCCTATGGGGGGGTAGAAAACATTGGGTGATATGGCAATGATGCATGTCAATATTAACATATTTTACTTGACAATTTTAGTTTATTTTTTGTTAATTTTGTTCATGACATGCATCTTTTTATTTAATTTTTTGTTTATTTCATATGAGTCGGTATCAACCCAAACTCTTGTGTTATGTGACAAGATTACATCAAAAATTGGAGGGAGATAGCACAGATTATCAAGGAATAATTTCTAGAAAGAAAATTTTAGAAGTCAAAATTTTTGTCACGGTTGTAACCGGGCAACATCACGACCGTGACCGCAAGCTGAAGAAAACTCCTCGAGTTATTGACGATCATGACGGGCAATGCCACGACCATGGCCGCAAGGAGGACCTTCAAGCACCGAATTTATCACGATCGTGAAGGTCAGTTCAAGATCGTGTTTGTAAGCACCACAATTCAGTGGCCAACTGTTCGTGGGTGGGAAGGCAAGTCACATCATAGTAATAAAGGAAGATATTAATTGACACGACCGTGAGTAGACGTCTCACGAACGTGAAAGGAGACCAACTTGAAGAGTCATGACCGTGAAATATAGTTCACGGGCCGTGACAATTTTTCCATTATTGCAATTACTCTCGGTCACGACCGTGAAAAAACCCTATCACGACCCTAACACCCGAATTTTGTAAACCATATTTTATCCCAATTGTTGCCTATATTATGGAAAATTCGTATTGACCCTTAAAAATGACGGTTTTGACCAAACTTTATCATGGGGAAGAGTTGAAGATGAAACTGAATTCCAAAATTTTCCTATTTTCTCTCCTCCTCTATAAATAAGGCGAAAAACCCCCCATTGGGAGGAGGAGGCTAGAAAGGGAAAAAATTCTGAATTTCTCTCTCAAGGTCAAATACTAGTGCCAACTGCCGCTAGAATTCTGCCAAGAGAAAGAAGACAAATCATTCGTGGGAAGGTTGTTCACAACTCAATGGTAGATTCTTATTTACTTTTCTGATTTGGGATGAACTATTATTTTTGTATAATCATGAATAATTTCTCTAGTGAGTAGTTTGTTTTAAGGAGATTGTGAACCCGATTTTGGATTTGATCTTTTATGGATTGTTTCTTTTGAGAATATGCATGTGTTTTTAATGCTTTTCCTTCTCTGTGATAATCATGAATTTCTCTTATGGACTAATGAGTGTAACAGAATTTGTTGATTTTATCTTATGAAAGAATTGATTTTTGAATTTTTAAGTCATAGCATCGCATATCACAATCTGATTACTCGTTTGCGATTCTAGATTGTGTAGCATATTGATGACATTTATTTAAGCAATCAACACTATGGATTTTGCAAAATCATCATGCATCTTAGATTAATATTTAATTGGGATGGACTCGTCTGAACATCCCCATAAAATTTGACTTTGAGATAGGTGACTGCACCTATTGAGCGGATTATAACTTAGCAACCTTAGTTCATCCTTAAGAACAATCAACAGTTAATTTAATCCAATCTGAATTAGTTGTCAACAAAATCCCTATTTCCCAAGACTTGATTTCATCCTATCTGTGCTAAATCTCAACATCACTCTCCTACTTCATTTTACATTATCTTTTCATTTCATTTTCTTTTACTAGCATTGAAACTGAATTGAACTTAGCTATCCTTCTCAATTGCCTTAGAATTAGATAAAATATAATTACAATAATCCTCGTGGGAATGATATCCTCCCTCATCTTTTATATTACTTGAGTGAACAATATACTTGCTAGCTTGTTTTGTACTGCTAGATTTTACGCATCAAACAACAGATTCATTCTTGAAAAAGAAAGAGGGTGGAATTAAGCCAACATCACACTCATACATTGCCTCATTCATGCATATTCAGTGGAGAATGCCATGAGAAAGCATATGCTGCATTCGGAAGCATGAAAAGAGAGGGACACCCTCTACTATAACTTGTACAACTCTGCTTGATGCATTTAGGTGAGCTAGAGACATGGAGAAACTTATGGAGATTTGGAAACTGGTGATGAAGAACAAAGTTGAAGCATCAAGAGTTATATTTAATATTGTATTGCATGGTTGAGCAAAAATGTTCTCTACAAGAAAGAGATGTGATCTATGAATTTCGAAGGATGAGTTTGCAACCAACAATCACATGATGGAAGCCTATGCATGGGTTGGATTTGCAAGTTGCCACAGTTTCTAAAAGAGATGGCTTCACTTAAATTTAAAGCATGGTTCTACAACTTATTCCATAATAGTATTTGCCTATATGTGTGTGCATGATGTTTTCATAGCTTTCCATTAATTACTATAAGAAAATGGTCAAACATGGACAAGTGCACAATATGGCAATATCAGATCTATTAGAAATTGTGGGCTGTTTTGGATATTAAAGCTAAGACAAAGAATAGAAGGGATAGTACTGCCATTCTCAAAATAGTCAGTATCAAAATTGGTTTGAAACCCAACAAGTGGAAAAACATGAGTTCTGGAAGAATAAGCGGAAGAGAAATATGTCAACTTGGTTCATTGATTGTAAAAAATAGTATGTCTTGATTATGATTTATGTGAATGATTTGAGCACCTCCTTTAAGTGACCGATTGACACATCTCTTCTGGCTAATATCTGTAAACTCCATCTGTCTTACAAGGATGTCCTCAGTATGACAAGCTGCTAGTTTTGGAAAACACATTCATGTTATGCCCTAATAGGGTTATCCTTATTCCTTTATTCTCCAATTTTGATGCGATTTTGCAAGATGAATCTCAATAGTCTTCTTATCATACCTTTCATGTAATTCATTTTCCTTACAATCGCTATTGCCATCTATATACATATGTTTCATGTTGAGCAAGACAAATATATATTCTTGTTTATTTTTATTCTAAAAATATTGATCATTTTCTTATAGATATCTTAACCAAGCATGCTTATGTCTACTATTTGCTTTTATATGTTTTCTTTATAGAAAATTGAAATGTAATGCCTCCAGAAGACCACTCCCATACGTGGCACAATGCCCTCCTGAGAGCGCTACGACATACATCATACTATATTTTGACTTTATAGTTGACCAAAAAGACTAGTCAACAAAATGCCAGAATAAATAAAACTTGATACTTTTAAAATCCAAAACTCTTGTTCATATTCTAAAAAGATATGTGGAAGTCTTACATGAAAATAAATTATCTCAAGATAAACTATTACAACTCAATATAAAAGATTAAAACATGAGACACCAAACTATGAATCACTAAGTCATATGCAAACAACAATCACCATGAGCACGTGTCGCCGCATGCACCACCAGTATCCTGTCATTACAGACTACTCACATGCATGATCCTATACAAGAGAAAAAGAAACATCCAACATGAGCTATAATGCCTTGTAATGTAAGACAACAATAGATAAATATGACATGATAAATAAATGCATAAATAAGCTAACGATCATAAAGCCAAAGTATCAATTATTCATCTATTTCAATACTTAACTTTTTTTCATTCATTTTTTATCTTTCATCATCTTTAGCTTGCTTACTTTTATCATCATTAACTTTACTTTTTTCATCATCTTTAATTTTACATCTTTGCATCAAGATTGAGCTATGACTAATAGTCAAACATCAATCACTCTGAGCATACTTTACATAAGGAGTAAGATAAGACCAATGGTCAAACATCAATTACTCCAACACTTATCTTTACTTAAGGAGTAAGCTATGGACAAAACCAAATATCAATTACTCCACATCATCAATCATCGTTAACAATCTTACTTTTTTTCATTCAATTATACTTCGTCTTTCAATCTTCACCATCATCCATCAATGACCTTATATTTTCTAATGCAATAAGAACAATGCAATTTATTAGATCAAGTAGTTATCTTTATTATCTTTGACTTATCTCATTAGTGTAGGTGACTATAAGGTTGCTTTGGTAACTTTAAGTGACTCATGAGTCTTGAAGGTCTCGCCATGGGTCAATGAGGATGCACAAGCCATGACCAAATGACGATGCTCAAGAAATCATTTCGTTGCATGGTGGAGAGAAGCCAAGCAATAGGAACTGGGTGGTAGTTGCTCTACCCATCCTATCTTTAACATCACCGTGCTCCCAAACTTTAACAATATATGACAATATCAACTTTTAATTAGGTGAAGCATGGTGACCCTTTATTTTGTTTACATAATTAATCCTTAAACGTTAGAAAATTATTCTTTTAAAATAAATTATATAACATCTCAGCAGCGCCAATATGGACTGTGTTCGGTGCTGAATTCAATCTCGTCAATTGGCCATTTCGACGAGTCGACATGGGTCGTGTCGAGTGAAGACACGATATGTATTACATCTATTCTTCGATATTTCATAAACCCTTTAGAACATGTGCCATTTTCAAACCATGTTCGTACTCCGACGTGGCCACATCTGTTTCATCATTAAAATAATCGGGCCAACCCGTTAGGGCAACGCGGGTCGTGTTCATCTTCCAAATCAGGCCATTTTCCCAATGGTCAGAGTTTACTATTTATTTTCTTCAGCCAATGTGGATCATGTTTGATTCAACGGGGGTCATATTATATCTTCTTCAAATATTAAATTCATTTAATCTGAACACACGCCGTACGTTAGGGTGACATAAACCGTGTTCGACGATCGAACCGTGTCCGTCAAAATGGCTGACGTTAGGGTTTTGGCTAAGGACGTGATCATGTCCAAGGAGAACTTGGACCATGTCCTGGCGTAACACTTTCATGTTGGTAGATGCTAGTGGTGTTGAAGGTGGACATAGACCGTGTCTTGCCGACGTGGCCATGTATGCACCGACGGTGCAGCATCATCTCGACAAACTCGGGCCGCATCGAAGGGGACGTGGTTCGTGTTCCATCTCCATGTTCTTAACTAAAACCATTAATTATTGCAAAAAAATATTAAATAAATCTTGGCCGAATTAATTATTCATCTAGGCAATTAAACATTCTAATCTTCTTATTAAACAATCATTATCTAGTATGAATCCTAACATGCAATTTATTAATCATGAAAGTCTATCTATTGGGATTCACCTATTTACAAACTGAATCTTGTAGAGTCTTTTCCTTCACCTTCTCCTATAGATTTGGCATGGTTTTAGGGTGAGAGAAGGGAAGAGAGAGAATCCATGGAAGAGTCTTACCTAATCACCTGGTGGGAGAGGAAGAGAGGAGAGAGGGAGAGATGTTACAATGGCTAAGACTTTGGGGAGAGAAATAAAATAATGAGAGCCTCATCTTCCTCTTAAGTCTATTTATAGGGGTGTCATTAGGGTTTCTCTAGTTTTAATCCAACTCAAATTCTTCTCCTATTTAACTTAATCATGTAATTAAAAATATGAATAAAATATCATTATTTAACTAATCTCATATTTATTATTATTAAATCCTAAACTGCCACCTAGTGATCCCAACATAGGTTTGTGTTGATGAATGAAACATGTCGTGTTGTTACATGAAATCAATGCCAAAAGTAGCAATTATAACATGCACTAAGTTTTTCTTCTTCTATTGATAACTTTAGTTGGATACATTAAGAGAGTGTTTCTTTATAAGTAATTTTTTCACATTATTGATAATATTTTATTAAATTACTTGAATTCACCGCATTGTCTTTTTTATTTATTTTAATTTTATAGGCAATCTATGATATTATACAATGCATATTGATGGCAATTTGGGTTGCCAATGAAAAAAGCGGCAATCCAGATTATCATTGATTGACAATCTTGTTATAATTTTTTTTTCACATTTGTCCTTTAAAATTTTATTTAAATAAATAATAAAAAATCGAATAAATGTAATATAATATTTTATTAATTAGTATAATAGTTATTAATCACTATAATAATATTTTTATTTTTTATCATTATCATTAAAGAAATTATTATTTATACTAATCTTAATATTAGTATTATTAATTAACTATAACAAATTATTCTATATCATAAATAATAAATAATTTATTATTAATTATTATAATATAATAATTTAGAATAATTATTGTTAAGAGGGACTCAGATCACCAGCTAAGGCCCCTTTATGCGACCTCCAACTTTCTTTGTTCAGACCGATAGCCACCACTAGTCGTAGCTGGGGGGCATGAGAACTCATTCCTTGCACCCGGAATCTGCAAGTTCCCCTGAAGTACTAAACATCATAGGTATTATTTTTGATTCTATTTTCTCACAAATCCAATCCCTTCAAGAATACGCAAGAAAAGCATTTCAAATTGTATAATTTTCTTTTATCAGTTTTAATAAATTGTATACTACTTATTTTATATATTTATTTATTTGATATATAAATTTTATTAGTTCCGAGTACATATTTATGGTTCAAATCCAAAGAAATTAAATTAAATTTATGTAAATTTCACTATTTTATTCAAGAGTACTTTCATAAAAATATATATTATTTTTTATATAATAAATAAGATAACAGAAATTATTAGACATATTATTTATGCATACTAAATAAAATAATATATATTATCAATAATTTAATAAGTGTCATTTTTTTAGAGAGAATATAAATTATTAATACATCCTGATTACGAACTAGATCAAACACTAGCTCCATCAACCTTTACAAGCAGAATCATGAATTTGAGGTCATGGTGAAGCCTACAAGATTGCGAACCTTGTTTGCTTCCCGTTAATGTGTTTATGACGCACACAGATCTCTCTCTGCAGAAAGATGAGACAACTGTGGCGTTCAAGCAAGATTTCGTAGTAGAATAGTAGAAGACATGCAGAAGAAGTAAAAGTTAATTGAACTCTTTGAAGGAAAAACCAATAGGTTCTTTTTTCTTGCATTCATGACGTGACGAGCAGCTAGGTCTACCCAATGGTAGTGTTTGGATGGAGAACCGGAGATCCTCCGGGTTTCACTGAATAGATTAATTTGATAGATTAATTCTAATTCTGTTTGGATAAACTAATGATGTTAATTTCTAGAAGGTGTTTGAATGAACCGTGTGAGAATAAAAAAATATAGAATTACTTTTTAGATAAATAAATTAATTATAAATAAAAATAATAATATTAGTTTGATACATAAAAAAATATTTTCTAAAATTATAATAAATAATATAATATAAAAAATATTTTAGAAATATATTATTAAGTTAAAAATTTAATTATAATATAAGATGGTGGAGGCGTCAAGCTAAATTTTAGAGAGCAGTAATAGAAAAGAAAATTGTGCACAAAGGTAAAACAGAACTTTTGCAAGAAAAATCATTAATTTTTTCCCCTGAAAACGTGATGAGATGAACATATATATACAACAAAAGGTAAGTATCACATCTTGGTTATAAAAAAATGATATTTATGTTTGTAAATCAAATTCATACTAAATACTTGTAATAAATATTTAGTTGATGTAAAATTAATATTATAAAAGCGGAAGGGTATAATATGACCGTACTTAAACTAACTTGAGTTGAGAAATTTTTATGAGTTTGGTAATAACAAAAAAAAAATAATAGAAGAATTAGTGGCTCAATGACTCATTACACTTAAATTCATAACTTGAAGCTCTAAACTCATCACAAACCCTATCTAACCCTCCTATAAAAACCAAAAATCAATTATCAATCTTTCATTTTTTTCATCTCTTCTTCTCTCTCTTGACCTTCATCTCCCCTCTCCAATAGGTAGAGTTTGAAGCTCCCAACTTTCTTTCATAGTGGTGGTTTTCCTATAACAAGATTGATCAATTGTCATATATTGGTTATTGACATTATTATCGTGGCTAAAAATCTATAGCCACAATATTTTTCGTGGCAATCACTCGCTACGAATGTTATTTTTTGTGGCTATTATATACTTCAATAATCACGAGTAGTATTGTGATAACTAATAATATTTTCATGGATAATAATACTACCTGTAGCAGTTAGTATATGCAATTTTTATTTACAAATGTGTTTTGACCACATAAAAATCATAAAACTTTTGTAAATAATAAATATTCAACTTCGTGGCTATTAAGATTCTTGCCAAATAAGAAATCTTATTTCTACAAATATTATGTGATAAAACCACAAACAAAAATTCATGAAAAATATCTTACAAGAGGCATTGCCAAAAAATAAAATTACAAAATCTTTTAATTTAAAATAATATCACATTAGAAAATATTCTTATGTTTCAAAAAAAAGAAAACAGTAGTGAATAGTCAACATCAGAAAAGAATACACTCATAAATAGTTAACATTCTAAATATGAAGAAAAGCTTCTGGTTTTCTTCTATCTTCTTTCATCGATCCTTCATAGTTGTCATTTCTTATTGATGAGCATTAATTTGTTCTTGTTGTAGTTGAATTAATGCTTGCTGACACGCAATCTTCTTTTATTGAAACTTGCTAAGCTCTTAATGTTTCTCAATGCACTTCTCTGATACTCCGGCTCTTCTTTGTGCATTTTCAAGTTCTTGTTGGATGGTGTTCTCGATGACGGCGAAGGACATACATCATATCCTAAACCATGAACATATCCTGTCGTTTTACCCAAGACCTGTTGAAAATTTTCGTTTTCGATACAAAAACGTATTCTCAGATTGTGTAGCAATTTCAATATTTTCAGTGTGTGCATGGAGATAGTAGATGAAGACTGATCATCCAACTCCTACCGGCGCCGATCCAACTCGGCGATGAGTTGACGGGGGGTTGCAGGGGGACAACGCCCCCTGCCCGAAAGGCCGAGGGTTCGGGGGCGGATTCGGGGGCGGAGTTAGGGGTATATATGTATTTTCTCTATTATATGGGCGGTTGCCCTAGCTCCATCATATATATATTGTTTTTGGAGTGGTTATGTACTTTGGTGGTTTTGAACATTAACATAGTGAAAACTTTCTGCGACGGCCGTGGACGTAGGAGATCCATCTCTAAAGCACGTAAAATCTGTGCGTGTTTTTCTGTGATTCTTGTGATCTTTCTACTCTTGTTCTTCGTATTTCCCAACAACTGGTATCAGAGCCACGATGTTAGTAGACGGTGGGAGAGATGGAGACAGATGATGGAAAGGTCAAGATTGAGAAGCTTGATGGTAAAGACTTCGGCTTCTGGAAGATGCAGATCGAAGACTATATGTATAAGAAGAAACTACATCAACCACTTTCTGAAAATAAGTCAAATACCATGAGCGACGTAGATTGGGCATTGTTGGATCGGCAGGCCCTGGGTGTTGTTAGATTGATGTTGGCTCGTAACGTCGCCTTCAACATCGTGAATGAAAAAACCACGACGAGTTTGATGAAGGCATTATCAAACATGTACGAAAAACCGTCAGCGTCAAATAAGGTCTACTTGATGCGAAGACTATTTAATCTGAAGATGTCTGAAGGGGCTTCTATCGCAGATCACATCAACGAATTCAATATCATCATAACACAATTGAGTTCAGTGTGCATTACTTTTGATGATGAAGTTAAGGCCATAATCTTATTGTCTTCTTTATCAGAAAGTTGGGACGCCACCGTGACGGCAGTTAGTAGTTCTTCTGGATCCACCAAATTAAAATTCGATGATATTCAAGACTTGATTCCGAGTGAGGATATTCGCAGAAGAGAATCTGGAGAAAATTCTGGTGTGGCTTTGAGTACAGAGAGCAAAGGAAGAACACAACAACGATGGCATAGTCAAAATAGATCAAAATTTAGACGACGAAGTCAACCAAAGCATGGCAAAAAATCTGGTGAATTTGCATGCTGAAATTGTGGAAAGAAAGGTCATCTGAAGAGAAATTGCAGAGCACCAAAGAAGAAACCAAATAATGAGGAGTTAGCCAATGTTGCAACAGAAGAAATCTCAGATGCTTTAATTCTGAGTGTGGACAGTCCAGTAGAATCATGGATTCTGGAGCTTCACATCACTCTACCTCACAAATGGAGTGTATGGAAAATTATACTACTGGAAATTTCGGAAAGGTTTATCTTGCTGATGATAAACCCTTAAATATTGTGGAAAAGGATGATGTGAAGATCTCGACAGATAATGGAACTATCTGGAAGCTAAAAGATGTTCGACATATACCAGGATTGAAGAGAAATTTAATTTCTATGGGACAACTTGATTCTGAGGGTTATGCAACAGCGTTTGTGGGTAACTCTTGGAAAGTCACTAAAGGTGCTATGGTAGTAGCACGAGACAATAAGTTGGGTACCTTGTATATGACCACGGACACTGGAAATTCTGTAGCAATTGCTGACTCGAGCAATACGATCGACATCTGACATTGTAGACTTGGACATATGAGCGAAAAGGGAATGAAAGTTTTGCATAAAATGGGACGTCTACCAGATTTGAAGTCAACTAATGTTGGACTTTGTGAAGATTGTGTGATGGGAAAGCAGAAGAAAGCTAGTTTCTCCAAAGTGCCAAGGACACTGAAGTGTAATAAGTTGGAACTTGTACACACTGATGTATGGGGACCATCTCCAGTTCCATCTCTTGGCGGGTCACTATATTATGTGACATTCATCGATGACTATTCTAGGAAGGTATGGGTTTATTTTTTGAAAAATAAATCTGACGTATTTTCTACTTTCAAAAAACAGAAAATGCAGGTTGAGAATGAAACTAGTTTCAAAATCAAATGTTTACGATCTAATAATGGTTGTGAATATGTGAATCATGAGTTCAAGGAGTTCTGTGGTGAACATGGCATTCGAATGGAGATGACGATTCCAAGAACACCACAACAGAATGGTGTGGCTGAGCGGATGAACAGAACACTCAATGAACGAGCCAGGAGCATGAGAATCCATGTGGGACTACCTAAGTCATTTTAGGCAGATGCTATAAATACAGCGGCATACCTGATCAACTGCGGACCATCTGTACCTTTGGAGAACAAATTACCAGAAGAAGTCTGGAGTGGTAAGGAGGTAGATCTCTCTCATATGAGAATATTTGGTTGTCTTTCTTATGTGCATATAGATTCTGCATGTAGAGATAAGCTTGATGCTAAGTCTAGGAAGTGCTTCTTTATTGGATCACCTGGCACCAAGAGGGGGGATGAATTGTACCTATTCAAAAAACCTAAATGTGTGTAGAATAATCAACAATGAAATTTTAAAAAAGGCTAAGTTCATCTTAGTGAAGATGCTTATATGTTGATTTTACATACTATCAAAAGATTGACAATGACATTTACATAATTAGATTCAAAAGCTAGGACTATGATGACCCATATGAATCGATTATTGAATCATCAAATCGTAATGAAGATATGACTTAAAAGTATCCAATAGTGATATTAGTGTTGAAAATATGACTTGATGACTTGTGGCATACTTATATTCTTTTGATGATGAAAACCTTATGAAAACTTTGGAAAAGATATGTGTGCATGTTAAAATATGATAAGTGTGTGAAAGTTTCAAAGTCAAATTATATGCACTAAAGTTCAACTTAATATTTATTATGTTCTCTTATGATTTAGGTTGAGACATGAAAATATTAATTGTAGATAATTTTGTTAGCTTTCTATATGTTCAAGAATTGTCTCATTTTGATATCTACATAAAAAGTTATATATATTAAGTTCAAGGTAAAATTATATGCACTGAACTTTACATTCATATTTGACCTTTTTTGCCATATGACTTAGATTGAGCAATGAATAGAATGAAATGTAGATAATGTTCTTACCTTTACAAAGAAATAAGATGTTATGACTAAAAGAGTGAAGGTCGACTGGCCCTAATGTAAAGGTCGGTCGAACTCACGAAGATCGGTTGAAGAACTCATCAAAGTCGGTCGAATCTTGGACAGGTCGGTTGAACCAAAATGAATGTCGGTTGAAGAACACATCAAGATCGATCGAACCTAACACAAGGTCGGTCGACCGACCTTAGCTTGAAAAATTACTATTCGCATTTCAATGAGATATCTGGTCAAGACATGAATACAAAAGTTGTAGATAATCACCTTAGCTTTCCGCAGAATAAAAAATCAACTGATTTGGGCATCTGTGCAAAGAGTTATGACCAAAATAGTGAAAGTGTATATTTAGAAAAAAAAATTATAACGGCTAGTTTTTTGCCCAAGAAGAAAGCTACCGTCATATTGCCATAAGACACTTATAAAAGGGCTTCCAAAGGGTTAGAATGGGTTAAGGTTTCGATGAAAACATAAGCATCAAAGGAAAATTAAGTTTAGAAGCCTCTTGAGCTCAATTTGTTGAATTTTCTCTTTTCTCTCTTGTTCTTGAGTGTGAAGTTGTTGTAGAGATATTGTAAGAGAGTATATTCTTTTGTTCTTGTTGAGAAGTTGAAAGATCCATTGTAAGAGAGGTTCAAAAATAGCCTCTTGAGCGAAGAAATTGAGCTTCCTTGGAAGAGAGGTGTGTCTTATCTCTCGAAGCGGAGAAAAAATGGTGTGGTGTAAAGTGGTTCTTCTCCCTAGTTGAAAAGAAATGCTAGTGGATATCTGACAGTCTCGAGGTCTAGAAGTTGGACGGGGACGTAGGCCAAGTTGGGGCCGAACATCATCAACAACTTGATCCGTGTATTGAGTTTGCATTTATNTGAGCAATGAATAGAATGAAATGTAGATAATGTTCTTACCTTTACAAAGAAATAAGATGTTATGACTAAAAGAGTGAAGGTCGACTGGCCCTAATGTAAAGGTCGGTCGAACTCACGAAGATCGGTTGAAGAACTCATCAAAGTCGGTCGAATCTTGGACAGGTCGGTTGAACCAAAATGAATGTCGGTTGAAGAACACATCAAGATCGATCGAACCTAACACAAGGTCGGTCGACCGACCTTAGCTTGAAAAATTACTATTCGCATTTCAATGAGATATCTGGTCAAGACATGAATACAAAAGTTGTAGATAATCACCTTAGCTTTCCGCAGAATAAAAAATCAACTGATTTGGGCATCTGTGCAAAGAGTTATGACCAAAATAGTGAAAGTGTATATTTAGAAAAAAAAATTATAACGGCTAGTTTTTTGCCCAAGAAGAAAGCTACCGTCATATTGCCATAAGACACTTATAAAAGGGCTTCCAAAGGGTTAGAATGGGTTAAGGTTTCGATGAAAACATAAGCATCAAAGGAAAATTAAGTTTAGAAGCCTCTTGAGCTCAATTTGTTGAATTTTCTCTTTTCTCTCTTGTTCTTGAGTGTGAAGTTGTTGTAGAGATATTGTAAGAGAGTATATTCTTTTGTTCTTGTTGAGAAGTTGAAAGATCCATTGTAAGAGAGGTTCAAAAATAGCCTCTTGAGCGAAGAAATTGAGCTTCCTTGGAAGAGAGGTGTGTCTTATCTCTCGAAGCGGAGAAAAAATGGTGTGGTGTAAAGTGGTTCTTCTCCCTAGTTGAAAAGAAATGCTAGTGGATATCTGACAGTCTCGAGGTCTAGAAGTTGGACGGGGACGTAGGCCAAGTTGGGGCCGAACATCATCAACAACTTGATCCGTGTATTGAGTTTGCATTTATCTCTTACTTACTTTACTTATCATCTTGCATTCTCATATCATTATTGTACTTGTTCTTGATTGAGAACTTACGATTTTAGCTTTGCGAATAAATCGATTTTGAGCTTCCGCATTTTTATTGTAAAATCGGTTTAAAATTTTATTACACAAATACTCCCTCCCCTCTTGGTGTTAAGTGATCCTACAATTAGTATCAGAGCAAAGTTGCTATTTTTTTAAGATCTAACAATCTTTGAGCAAATGACATCAACTAGCTATACCAAGGATGATGGTCAATTAATTTTTTATCTGCCAAGATTTAATGATTCTATTTTTTCTCTTTGAAAATTTCGTATGAAAGCATACTTATGCTCTCTTGATCTTGATATGTGGGAAATTATATAAAATGAATTTGAAATGCCTAAGAAAATGGTTAATGATGTTTATGTCAATCTTTCTTTATGTGAATATAATGATTTTCAAATTTGTCTTGTAAAATTTGACTATATAGCCCAAAATGCTTTTATTATTCATTAGATGCTCATGATATAAATCTTATTTCAAAATGCTCTACTTCTAATGAAATTTGACAAAAGTTATTATTTATTTATGAAGGTAGCAACGAGAAAGGCAATCTCATAATGCATGAAAATGAAGAAGAAATGAGCTACTCAACATTTACTACATTTTATGAAGACCTTTCTTTATGCTTAATGGCAAATAATGAGGTAATATCAAACTCTTTCTCTAGTGAGAGTAGCGATGATGATATTGATCTTATCTTTAATGCGCATAAGAATTTTCTTCTCTAATTCAAAAACATATTTCCTTTAAAAAGAAAAGTAAAAATTTGATGAAGAAGTTTCATGCTATGAAAAATAATTTTGAACTTCTAAAAAAAGAAAAAAAGATGCATGTTTATAAAAAAATGAAAATGTTAAAAAAGAAACTTCATTCTCTCAATTATATTCATATTTCTTATGAGTGCTTAAAAATTTAAAACTAAAAGTTGCATGAGATTTTAGAAAAGAAAAATATTTCTATTAAAAAATCCTTGGATGATCAACCTAGTAGTGATAATTTATTGAAAAGGAATGTTAGTGTGCAAAAACTTTCTTATGTAAAGAAAAAGTTGCACAAATATGAACACTATCAAATTTGGCAAAAATAATTTTTTACAAGGAAAAATTATTTAAAAAAATCTCTTGAATCCTGTCATGATTCTTTTAGAAAAACTAGATATGCTTATATGTAATCATACAAATTAAATGTCTCTTGTTATGATACTTTGGAATTAAAGCATGATCATAATCATTTCTTAAAGTCATCTACTACTTTTCATTATTATAGTGCTCATGGTCATTATTCATTTGAATGTAAAGTTAAAACAATCTATGAATATTGGCATGAAAATGATGTGGGTTCCAAAAAGAACCAAAACTAATCTTGTTGGACCCAAACAAGTTTAGGTACCAAAGAACAAATAATTGATTTTTGTAGGTATGCTTCACTCTCATTCGGAAAGAAAATTATATTTGGACAATGGATGAAAATGTTCTAAATCTTGATGCTTCCCAGTTGTCTAAGAGCGATTGCATAATGATATTGGACAATGTAACATGAGGTATTACATTATCACACAAAAGGATTATAACTTGAATGTCATCTTTACATGTTTTATGTGATCAAATGTGGATTATAGGATACAAAGACTAAAATGCAAATTTTATTGCGTCTTATTCAAACTTGAGTAACATTGTTTGAATATTGTTTCATTATGCATATAAGACTTGAATGTTTAAATGCTTAGTTTTGCATATATCTTGGTAATAATCCATATATGCATTATTTTTATATGAAAAATGAAAGCATTAACATGTTTACCACATATATAATAATTCTACTCAAATCCTAAAAGTTTGTGATCATTGGATAATTGATGTGAATTTTAATATATGAGTTTGAATGGTACTATTTTAGTTGTATGATTACAACTTGCTTGCTTGAAAATTCATATGGCAAATCATCATTGAAAATGACTTTATGAATTTGTTTGAAGATGTCTTGTATTTAAAATGGCAAGTCATTTGATGTGCTTTCCTTTCATGAGACTTTTACTTATTATAATGTATGGATTCGTAAGAAGCAAAGTTGGCCAAAGATATCATTTATAAATTGATATATGCATATCTAACTTAACTTATATTGTAAAATCATTTTGGTGAAATCTTTTGACAGTATCATTATCTTTTAAAATTCATATATTCATGTCATGCAAATAAACTTTATTTTTCATCATTTTGAATAGTTATTCATAATTGATTATCTTGAGAAAGGATAAAAAAGGGAAAGCACATTAAAAAAATTGTTTGAACTTCAATTGCAAATTATTTTAACTCATGAGTGACTTGCATATTCAAATATTATTTGCAATAAGAACTATATTAAGACCTTGTTGGATTCATATATGGACACATCATCACTTATACTTGTTGCATTCTCTTATTATGCCTAGTTTAGACATAAGACTTTATATGTGACATTTATTTCGATATATATATGATAATGCTTAACAATATTTGTGCACATATGATTACATTTGTTTCAAATGTTAAGCCATTATCTTGACATTATATTAATACATATTTATGTGACAAATTTAATTTGATTGATGATTTTATAAATCATCACTTTATGTTGAATTGTACCTTTTAGGACATAAAATTTGAAATGTCTATTGAATATTTTGATTTGTGCTTAGAACTAATTCAACTTTTGATATGCAAACAAAAGACTCTTTTAATGCTCAATTCTATCTTTTGATATTTAAAATGAGTTTCTTGATTAAATGCTTGAATTTGCATATACATATTTTGTATGACACTTGCTTTATGTTATATGCTTTATCTTTAAAATGCAAGTGATATTTTCATCTTGATGGTGGAAAGATTAAAAATTGAATATCTCCTAAATGCCTATATATATATATATATATATA
>LTAE01002994.1:14064-40024 GCA_001647135.1 Pontederia paniculata | reverse complement strand
TATCCTGTTACAGAAATCAGCTCAACAAGTTCATCAGTACAGACTGAGTTCACTTACAAATTTATGACCATTCAAAATACTCTCGGGATCCTAGATTCAACATACCGGACTTAATACAGAAGAGGACCAAAATGCTGCAGCATTTGAAGACGATTCCTCCTGTCAACATTCCTAGTTTATTCATACAAAAGAAGGTAGGACAAATGTCGACAAATGGGAGGTGGGCTCGAGTATAAAAGGAGGAGGTTAACAACCTAAATAGGGGGTTCACCAGTTGAGGGGCGACCATTTTTACCAAATTTTTCGAGGATAGATTAGCAGACAAGAATCCTGAGGTGACAGATTTGTCTTCTAGTTTTGATACAGTGGAGGAGGAGGAAAATCAGACAAAAGAACATTCTTATTTTCTATGTTTTCTATGTTATTTTCTGTAATTGAGATGAACTCCTCCATATTTTGAGTATTTGTGATGAACATGTGTGGTTAAATCTATTAGCTGGAACATGAGAGTGTTGTAGAATTCATTCTTGACATTTGAATATATCTTGTTTGTGTTTTTATTAGTGCTATTTGGTTTTTCTCACGTTTGGATTTTATTTCTAATTCCTAGGCTAATGTTTTGATTTTTTTAAGAGTTCGAGATACAATTTAACTCCAAAAATTATGATTTCTCCACTTCGTCTATGTATAAAGCCTTTTGGCACCCATTTATCCAGCTCAAATTTTTGTTTTCCTCTCCTTTAAGGACAAGTGCTAGTGCAACACGTTGTGACAACTCTGCAAGATCGAGAATAAGCATTGCATTCATTGGAAGGTCATTATGCTATTCAGAAAGTTAGATTTCTTTATTTTTCCGCTCTTTGTGATGAACTATTTCTTTTGTTTAACCATGTAAAATTTTTCTATGGAGTAGTTCTATATTAGGGAGTTTGTGAACCCTATTGTAGATTGTTTAGACATGCATCTTTTCTCTTGATTTTTTGTTATTTGAATAAAAATCACACAACTTGATTCTTTTCTCTATCAACTCTTGAAATTAGATATGCTAGGTTGCATTTGTCCTTATGGGTTTGACACTCTATTCACTTTTTTATATTACTTGAACAGGATCGCATCAATGTTCAATAGCGGGCGTGACGAACTCCTTCGCGACCGTGAGGGTAATTCTTTGCGCAATTTAAGCCGAATTGACCTCCTTTTCCACATGTAACATGATAAAATCATTTTTTAGTAGATTACCAACTATTTATATAATTTAGTGCTAAATGAACATGAAACACACATTAAATGCGTAAAATAACATTGTAAATGACATGAAATGCATGACACTTTTTGCATGCACAAGCATCAAAATACGCCACCAGGAAGTAGCAGGAAAATCTTTTTTTTTCTTTGCTAAGAGTGAAAAATCTGAACTTGAAACCTATGAACCACAAAAAGATAAGAACACAATAATAAAAAATATGTAGATAGAAAAGAGGAGAGAAAACCCACAAAATAATGGAGTGCCTCGAGAAATTTGGCGTGCTCCTGCTCTGTCCATCTAGCCCTCCTATGTATGGCTTCTGATCTCCACAACATCCTTCGACAACAATGTCGAAGCCATTGTAGAGGTCACCGAGCCCACAAGAATTGCTAGTGCCACTGAGAGCCAGTCGAGCATTTATGGTGTAGAGGAAGAGATCCAATTGAAAGATGAGATGAGGAGGCAAAGAAGGCATAAAAACAGAAATGATGCATAGAGCAGAGATAAGAGATGTACACAGAGAGGAAACTAAGATGAGTTAGGAGAAGGAAAAGTTAGGGTTAGGTGAAAGAAATATTTAAAAAAAGTTAAATTAAAGATGGTCAGAATGAAAAAAAGAAGGAAAACATATATGTGGCCAATATTAGAATTGTGAAATCCAACAGATGAATTTTTAAGACCGAAGGGTAGGCAACACCCCCATTTTATCCATTTTTTTAGTTTGTTTTTTACCCCCACCTCTCCCCTCATTAGCAATTACCGAATGTTTTGAATTTGAATGTCTAGTTGGAGAACAATGCTTTAACCAAAGTTGTGAAATTAAATAATAGTTTTCTCTCCTTACTTGATATCATCTACATCTGCATCATCTTCATTTATCATTGGTTGATCATTATTCCCAATCTCAAGCATGTTGAGCAGTATCTTGGCCATATTGATATGTTTGTGTTCCCAAGTCCACTATTTGTTGGAATTATCCTAGTTAAAACAGGAATGCAATTATTTTAAATGAAATATGTTTGACTCTTATATAAATAACTGCTGGAAGAAGTACTCTCTTTAAATATTAAACATAATTTGTTGCACCAAAAGATAAATGCATCTTAGCCAAATTAGATTTAAAATAGAAGATTCATCTTGCACAAGCATTGCTAAAATTTGATTACAAAAGACATTTTGATTTGTTGGTTGGATATGAGGTTATAGAAACAATTGGGCATTAATATCCAATCTATGAAAACTTTTGGAAGGCATAGTTCCAAGACACAAATATGTAATAAAAAAAATTTAGGTCTGGAACATGAATTTTGTTTTAGATGGTGTTTTAGAGAGATATCAGATTTACGTGAAACCCTTACAATAAGAAGAAAAAAAAATCATGAAAGAACCAGAGAGCAACGCCAATATATCATTAACTTTGCCTCGCTTGCCCACATAAACTCAATCCTTCTCTTTTTATAAGAACAACATTCTAACTTTTAGTGAAATATATAGAGAAATTCTAAGAAAAAAAGAGAGTATTATACATATAATCATGACCAAATAGACACTAATACAATATGATCATACTCACGAAGTACATAAGGTAATGTTTACAATTTAATAATGTCAACTAGAATATAATTACATAGTAGATTTTCCTATTTTTGCCTTTCTTTGGTGAAGTCACATATCATAAGAAGCAAACTTGCCTATCTATATGATATTTTGTGGCTTGTCAATGAGTGAGATCAGTAATAGATTATTGTAGAGGAGTCAAATGCATTGAGATGAGGATGTCGTTTCATCTAAGTATCCTCGAGAAGGAGTTGATTGTGATCATTGCGAGAGCGAGGTAGATATTGGTGCTTCTTCATGAAAGCAAGGGTTGAGACTTTTGTCAAGAGACTTGTTTTATTAAGAGATTTAGAGCTTCATCGACTACGATAAATATTTTGTGTGGAACACTCACAAGTAAGGTTGTTGTCACCTGTTAGTAAAAGATGTCATCACTCAATGAATTTGTGAGTCAATCTTGTTGAGGTTGTCGTTCGAGTAAGCACCAGATCAAACCATCATCCCATTGAAGAGTCATTCATTTTTAGTTTGTCGAGATTGACATTCTCTACTGTGTGGGAAAATATCGTCAGGAGAGAAAAACTCGTTACCAAATGGTTTTGTGGCTACTATAATTTTTAGGTTGTGATTCATTACATTATATGGTGTTATTTGACAATGAGCATTGTCTCTTAGAAAGTTTGCTCCTTATTAACTTGCTAGCAAAGTATATTGGTTAGTTTAATATGCATAGACAATGTGTTTGGCAATCTGTATTGCTTTATTTATGATATTAAAAATGTTACTAAAAGAATTGCAACATTTATCAAAATATCATTGATCAAAGAAATAAGTTCAAAATTTTATATAAATTTGGTTTGAATTTTGTAAACTTGAATAATTAACACATATCTTAAAACACAAATTTATACATCAAGCAAATATATTTAAAATATGATTAATGTATTTTTTTAAAAAAATGACAATAATATATTACTAACTATTATTTTGAATTGTGATATTATAATAATTAATAAAAAACATTGTTTTTATAGTGTATTAGAGATCTATTATAATAATTGTATTAATATTAATTAATAGAAATAATAGTAATAATTTGTTTAATAATAATGATAAAGATAAAAAAAGGTATTAAGATTAATAATAGTAATAGTATGCTAATTGATGCAAAAAATCCATGACAGACAAAAACATGCAAGTAAGTGCACTAGTCATTCAAGTAATATAACACAACAAATACAGAGTTATCGATCCCACGAGGAATTCGAGGTTAATTATATGACTCTAGAGATTAATAGGAGACAACATAGATTTCAAGATTGGTTTAGAAAATCAACAAAGTTGAAGTGATTATTAATAGTGAAAACAGATGATGACTAGGGCATGGACAATTAGAATGAACACTTAGAACTCCCTATAGAAATCATAAATCATATGACAACAAATTCTTGTATCTTCAGATGGTTAGGAATGCTTAAGTTATGAATTCCCTTAACGGGTAACTCAACTATCTTATGATAAATAATCCAGAGAGCACCCCTTAATGGATCTATCCTCGGGAAATTAACACAAGATGCAGTAAGATGTCTCCCTAGGCTATCAAATCACCCTTAACGGGTTGACCTAACTGTCCACAAACTATAAAATCCTTAACGAATTAGAGCAACAAGGCATGAATTGCATATAATATTTGACCACACTACACAGATAATGATCAACAAGTCAACTTAGAAATCTCAAACAATCATGTTCTTGAAGAAACAATTTAAATAAAAAGTTTGAAAATTATACAGGTTCTTAAGTCTCAATCCTATCAAAGAAGAAAACTATTACAAAGATAGACAAAAAATATCTTTAACACATCAAATAATTTGTCCCAACAAAGATTGACGAAAGGTTACTCTTTTGGATGACGAACAAACGCTAAACAATCTTCTTAACGAGTGTATTGGTCCCAACTCCTCTTCGACAACACTTTGGAATAGTCCTTCGTTCTTGGCATTTTGGCTCTGCTTGATGGCTCCTAACATCTCTTCTCACAATGTACACAAAGTCTTTATATACCCCTCTATCTATATTAGGGTTTCCTAGGGTTTGAAGGTGATACGATAACTTGTGTATGAACCCTTTGATTAATTTTATACTTCGATCAATGGCTGCGGTAAAACCCTGTCAAAACTCCTCCAAATCATCAAGAAATATCTCTGAACTCATCCTTCAAAGCTCTAGATCATATAAGAATCTTTCTGACCATCAAATCATATCAAAATCTCACAAGTATTAATATTCGTAATTGTCTCACGCCTGTAGTGAGATTTCCTTCATTATGGCGCAAGTTGTCACGGCTCGTAATGAGATCTCATGGCCCATAACTCGTATATTGGTCAAGTGTCATCCAAGTGCTTTCCTCTTCTTATGGCCCATAATATTCTTCACGGCCCATAACAATTAACTCAATTAATGATGTTCATCGTTGTCCAAGCCGTAATACTTTGTCACGCTCCGTTAATTGTAAGGTTACGGCCACTATATCTTGTTATGACCCCTAATGGTCTGGCTGCTCAAAATTGGGTCTTTGTTTGATCATGATATCAGCCGTTGCGATTATGACCTTTGTCCTCACAACCCGTAAGATCACATCATGGCCTGTAATAAACTTGTGTGTAGTCTCGCTATTCATTGGAATGGTCGTCACATTGTGAGTGATGGGCTTAAATGTTGTTGGCTTTACTTCATCACAACCCGTAATGATCCCTGAAATTGCATTTTCTTCTTGCGGATAAATTCTTTTGTGGTGTTGAGTCTGTCTAAGCCTTCCTTTAGCCTCTCTATATAAATTCCTATAAAAATAAACACCAAGCAAGAGTAGATTTAGGACTTGAAGCAATATAAACGAATAAGGACTAAAATAGATACATGTTGTACCAAAATGATTCAAAATCATGCCTAATGCAAGCCCTAAAATATGTTATGAAATGAATGCATCAATAATAGTTATAAATATTATACTATAATATCACAATTTATTTGATTATTTTATAATTTATTTGAGTAAAGATTCAAAAAAACAAATGTGGAAAGATAAAATAAAGCAAAGTGACAATTCAACTTATAATCCTCTTATGGGCAATGCAGATTATCACTTTATAAGTAATTTCCATTGTTATATAGTTTAGATTATCTACAAATTAAAATAAGTGAACAAGGTAATATAGTGTGTTCAAATACTTTAAAACTACATTATCGATTATTTAAGAGATGTACATCGAGACAAGGATATTGAGTGGATATCATTTTTTAACATATAACCCTATCACGTCAATTCTTAATTTGTGATCGAGAATGTTTGATATGCTATTACTAAAATTGAATAACCATCATTGATCATTGACCATTGAAAGGTCTTGAATTTTTAATTTTAAATAATTGAAAGATGTTGCAACCTTAGAATAATAACGGGTGTCATGTGATGCGAAAAATCACACGTGTAAAAACTCGGCAAGCGTACCGATTACAAGTAATAAAGAGTGAAATATTGAGTTGTCGATCCCACAAGGACTAATGAATTTTAAAATCTGAAATCTTGAAAAGAGGCATTTCAAAAATATATTTTGAAACAAAAGAAAAAAAAGCTAAGATAAGATAAGATTAGATGAAATAAAATAAAAGATAAGATTAGGGTTTTTCGAAAATTTTAATTAGATAAATTGGTTAGGGTTAGAATTCAGTTTCACCACTGTTATCTCTTGGATTTTATCAATTAAAATGTCTGAATATTAAATGGAGGAAGGATTGATTTAATATTATAAGACTCCTCTCGGATGACCTAACTATTTTAATCATATATTAACTTAGGAAGATGCAAACCACATTAATCCCAAATCAATTAAGTTAAAATGTATGGAAATCCAATCCTAAATTGCTAGGCCTCTCTCAAGTGAATAGAAACCCACAATCTATGAACTCCGAAATCAGATAGACATAAACTCTTGCATCTAAAAAGATGAATGCCTGAAACGACCGAAAAGAAGTATGCCAGAAAATGGCTCACGTCGCATTTGAAAATGGATCGCATCCGGGCAGGAGATAACACGGATCACGAAGATGAGAGAGAACACGGTCGAGTAGGCTAAGATCACGACCGCGTTCTTTACAAAAATCAATATTTAGTTCAGAAAATGGGTCACACAAAGTAACACGACGCTCGAAAACGTAGAAGAACGCGGCCTAATCGACTAAGATCACGATCGTGTTTCTCATTCGATTAAAAAATTTGGAATACTTGCAAAACAAATTCCCAAATGGTGGCGTACAGGTGAAAACGACCCACATTAGACGAACACAGTCTGTTTTGACCTCTGCCGAAAATTATATTCAATAAAAATCGAGAGAAAGTTAAGCGAGATTAATTATAGACTAATCATGATTAATTTAGAGTAAAGTACTAACAATATCTTTTGATTAATGCTAATAACATACTCAATAAACATTAAGTTCATCTAATATTGCAGAGTAAATTAATCCAAGAGAATAACATGGTTTAACATAATTATTTCCCTACCACAATCAACTAAATTTAAAAGAAGAAAAAACTATAACTAACAAATTCTACAGTACTTCGTCGTTAGGCCTCCTTCTCTCCACACTAGGGCTTCAGAACCTTTGTAGAGAATTCTTGAATGAGAGATTCCTCTCTAGGGTTACAAGTGGCTCTATTTATACGAAAAAGCTGAGATGAGAGCCTAGATCGGATGATTCAAATTAAACATTTATGTCTTGTACGTCACATCGCATTTAGGAGCCGTCCATTTTGTCGAACTGCCATATGATGTCTTAACATGGCCCATGTTAACTAGCAAAATGGCCCACGTTGATCCGGTAGAAGTTGGAGTCGTACACGATTTCGAACGCGGACTGTTATGACTTCATCGTTGACATGTGACATCTTCTGAGTGGGTGAATCCACCGTTTTGACGTGGAACACGGGCGTGACTTGGGCTGACGTGGCATGAACACACCCCATTTTGGAACAAGCGCGGTCCGTGTTGTATAGGCGTCTTGAAGTTAATCATCGTAGCACCGAACACGACCGTTTTGATGCAAACATGACCCCTAATCTCCTTGATTCATTGAATATTGTGAGGGCTTTGAACTTATACTTTGGATTCTTCGAAGTTTTGAAGTTCTTTTGCATGAAAATTTACCAACAAAAAATACAAGGGTAGTTTCTAACTCATAAACAAAATAAAACGAAATAAAGTGAAAATCATGCATGAACATGTGTCAAATACTAAGAAAATGATATGAAATGGATGTGTGGAACATGTATATTTTTACTCGCATCAAACATCCCCAAACTTGAACACTTGCTTGTCCTCAAGCAAAAACTTAAAGATAAAGCTCAAGAATAAAAAGAGTCCATCATAGCTTTCCTCTTACCAACCAAAATACTTTCCTCCTGTTGTGCTTTTATACGAGAATCGCCAAAGTATTTATCCTCAGTCCAAAAGATCCCAGTTTGGTAACAGTTATGAACTCAGACATATTTAAACATTTCTAATCTAACTCAATAAAAAAATCAATCATATAACAGCATTAATATTGAAAAACACAAGAGTTGAGCTATCAAAAATGTTGTATTTATATTAAACTATCAACTTTTTTTTTCTAAGTTCTAGTCTCCAAGTAGACTTTCAACTGATGACTCCCAGACCAGATGGCCTTAGGGCAACAAGTGTTAAGGCCCCCCTCGAATTTACTTGTCCGAACAAACTCTGGTTCTAAAATGAAGATTTTGAACTAAATTGTGATTTGAATACTCTAATGTTTCTCTATATTTCACAAGAAGGGCCTTGTAACAGGCTTTCAATCGGCGGATCCCAGGCCAAAAGGTCTTAGGTCGCCAGACAAGAATCTCCCACGGATTTAAAAACCCAGACACACCAAAGTTCCAGATAAACACTTTATCTCCTCAACATTTTTTATGCAAATAATTTTCGAAATGTTTCATTTTTATGCTTATTCAAAATAAGCTCAACAATTACCTTAATGTATTCAATAAAAGGCAGCTATAATCAAAACATAAAATAAATAAAAGTCAGCTAGACAAGTAATGTAATACAAAGTTCATAACCTTACCTAGCAACAAACTTCTTTCTAATACCCTTTACTAAAGCGATACTCGATAAAAACAACAATACTTGGATTTCGTAGAATAGCAAGGTGTCTCAAGTTAGTACTCGAAGTTAGTAATTATTAGTAAGTTAGTTAGTTTGACACGAGATAATGCAATTTTTTCTGACAAATTTTCTAACACAATACAATATAAATTGTAGTACATAGTGCAAATAAGCAAACATGCAACAAATGCAAAAACAAAAATGCATTACAAATGCAACATCCCCAAGCTTTGAATCAAACATTGTCCTCAGTTTGAGAAGCTTTGAGGAATAACAACAAAATGTAGACTCATGAAAGTAGAAGAAAGAAGAGAAATTACCTAGATGTATCGTTGTGGTGGCGGTGGAGGCCAAGGCAGTGCCATCCCAAAATGATCCTGACTGAGGTGGTAGTCATGTTGGCGTCGCATCATCCTCTCCAACTGGACTAAATGTTGTCGGTCCTCCTCTGAAAGGCGACGGTCCTCCTCTACACGGCAATGCTCCTTCTGCATAAGGTCCCACATCTGATCCAGCTGGTGCTGATGCTCCTCGATAGATCAATCCATATAGTCCAAGCAGCTAATGTTGGCCTGGTGATACTCCGCTTGATCAACTCTAATCCCCTCTAGGGTGCTCTACAGAGCGGCAAAGTCAAAGGAGTCTGATGAATAAGAGTCATATTGAGGCGCATAGGCGAAGCTGATAGGAACGACATGCTCTGGGGACTCTAAAGGTGGAGCGGTCTCCTCAGGCATGTGGTAGTGGGGCTCGCTGTATGAAGGCTCCTCCTGATATTCATGCCTATAATATGAGGGGCCCTCCTCATAGTTGTGCCTATAATATGAGGGGCCCTCCCCCTCCATCGATAGTGTGGACTGTGCTGGCTCCTCGAGCTCATCCTTAGTGGCTAGGGGCGGAAAGTACAATCAATTGGCACGATCCAGAACTGTGATACGTGCCATATTGCCACAAGTGATCTTCTCTTTGCGACCCCTAAAAATAAAGTATGACTCACCCCCGATCATCGTAATAAGCTTCATGTGAATTACCTTCAGGAGATCGATTTGGGATGGCGCTAAAGGCAGCAGGGGCGCGAGGTGAAGGCGATAGTGCTATGCAATAGCTGTGACAAGGTCGCCGATGACGATGGTGCCCTTTGTCTTCTTCGCGCATTTCTGAAGGTTGAAGGCCGAGAATGCACCAACATTGATCTACCTCCCCTCCAACATTATTCACATCAGAAATAACTCCGTCTCATTGACGGCCCCGTCATTGTCGCCTCGACCATAGATAGTGCTGGACAGGATCTTGTGGACATATCTCAAGACTAGGTGATCTGGATCCTGCTTGCCTTAGTGCACGCCAGATGTAAATGATCCTCTCCTGTGATGGTTCTTCAAAAGTTAGAGGCACTGAATTCACTGTTAGCTGGATTGTGGTCGAGCTCTAGGACCCAAATACATAATTGAGTTCCCTCAGGGTAAGAGTAAACTCCCATTTATATATCCGGAATGAGATGGTGGGCACCTCCTGTATGGATCTCTCTCTATATAGGGTCAATCTGTCAATATGATTTGCCTCGAAAGAACTCAAGAACTCGTAGGACAACTTCACATAAGTTGGCCATTTCTTTAGTAAAAACTCTCCCATGCCGACCAAAGAGTGTGATGACACCATCATAGATTCAAATCTAGTGCATTGTGTCGAGGCAGGTGTACTTAATGGCGATGACTTGTAGTTGCCCGATCCTTTGATGGAGTCGCTCTTGTTGTCCGTCTCTGTATTGGAAGTGTACTAGCTTTGGAATTATTGTTGGATCTGGCATTTGTGCACGAGTCTCTTCCTCTATTATTTCTAAAGTTCGTCGGCAGGGAGGCATTCTGCATATGTGACACGGTCCGTGCTGGAGAGGGAAATGGTTTGTGTTATCGTATGTTGAAAATGACCTATTTTGCTGAGGCGGAAACTGCCCATGCTAATGATGAAATGAGTCGCGTCAAAAGAGGAAGTTCGTAGATGCGGTGTTGAGAGCGGTCACGGCTTGTTTGCGGTGGGTGTGAGGTTCGTTGGACGTGGTGAAGAGTGCGCGTCGGATGAGAGATGAAGGGTCGCTTTGGGTTTCGCCGGAGTCGAAGGAGATGAGCGAACAAACTTGTCTTGAAGAAGTTGGCCATGTCGAGATGTTGCTTTGCAGGAGAGAAAACGATGTTGGGCGGCGGGACGCGGGAGGAGTCGATGTAGGGGAAGATGATGCAACCGGAGAGAACGCGGTCGGTGTTGAAGATGGCAGCACTAGGCACGCGCGATTGAAGTAGAACAGTGCGAGCGGTGTGTTGATGTCGGGCGGTGTCACTAGACGCGGTGAAGAAGGCGCGTCAGGGGATGATGAATTATTTTATAAATAACAATGGAAAGATTGAAGCGACTTATTATTTTATAGAGGAGAATTAGAACAAAGAAACTGTTTCATAAATCATTTCTAAATAAAAGATGTAGGAAATTTTTTAACATTGCTAATTATGAAACTCATATGACTTTATTATCTTTTGAAAAAGTATCGTTATTAACCTATTAACTAAATAAGAGGATGAATATCTTAATTTTGATCCTCCTATTGAAAAATTCTAACACTCTTTTCCTCCAATGACAATGTGTTCAGCCTATCGCCTTCTCCTCTTCTCCGAAAGGGAACAAGGGAGGAGGGAAAAGAGGTCGTTGCCGTCGCCAAATAGAACTCAAAATATAGTCATTTCACATTATTTCATATATAAATATAATAAATAATATTATATTTTAAAAACTTATATATATTATATATATATATATATATATATATATATGAATAGTCATACAAATTATTTAATTAATAAGATTATTATGTTACGTGCATAAAAGAAAAGATTATAATGCCCTATTCACATTCTTCAACATTATATATTATGATATAAAATGAACTTTTCTCAAAGAAATCATTTTATAATTCTAGTGTTAACAGTTAATTATATTTGTATGTTTTGTATAATATACTAAAAGAAATAAAATATTATCTAACATAAAATACTATAATTTGAGTATACAATTAGAATAACAAAAACTATTCTTAAATTAATTTATGAAAATATAATTAGCTATGAAAATACATTTCAATTATTTAAGAATCTAAATACCTCATAACAAAAGAAAAAATACATAATGTACCAGAAATAATAAATTTTGATATATTGATAAGAGAAAATCAGACGATTTATCCTCCTGATGTATTAAATTTTTATAAAGAATAAATAAATATGGTCATATGACTATGACTATTAATTATGGTGAGCTTTTTAATGAAATTTTTTATATTTAAAAATCTCGATTTTAAATTTTTTAAAGTGAAAAATATTTTTTTATTATTATCGTATAATTATTTTATCTTATAAATGGTAAGATGTTTGTTAAAAGTAAATTGGATATCAGGTAGCAGACAGGTTAAGATAATATTTATATGATTAATCATATGAAATGTGTCCACATGTACTCATTTGCCATCTCCACGGCCGGCCCGTCGGTTTGCAAACAAACCAAATGGTCGGGCCGGTCGGACGCGTGTTAAGTAGTTGCATCGGCTGCGCGCCACAAACACAACCCATTGCTAACTCAGATTCCTCTCCCGGCTCCTTTCCAGAAAGCATGTCCCACTCCCTCATCCATCACTACAAGGTACAAGGTTTGGATACATATATTCTCACCCCCTTACCCTCCCACCATATCCCTCTCCGTACCCCCTCCCAATCTCCTATTCATCGCGAACCACGTACCAGGAGCGTGCATTTATCACATCGTGGCGGTCCCTGCATAAAATTCCACACGAATCCTTCCATCTCGCACGTCGGTTTTCGATGGCCCACAAAAACGAACGGCAGATCTCGTGTCGCTTAGAAAATATCTATGCGGTGAAGGGAAATAAATTTCCCCCCTTACTTGCCCACAGCAACCCGACCCACGTGGTTTCCATCAGCCGCAGCCTGCTCCGCTCTGCAGCCACGTAACAAAGTACACCGTCTCGGTGTCCTCGTCGCTTGACAGCTGTAACATATTACGCACGTTTCTTCATCTCACTGGCAACATCAAGCGCATCCTTACAACTAAAATTATACCGGATCTGTAGCTCCGGGTTCGCATTTGAAAGCCGTAAACCCCGGTTTATTTACTTATTATTTTTTTATTTCCTTTTTTGTTTCTTTTGCTTCCGCAAACACAAAACAAGAGTGAGAGAAGACGGCGAGGTGGTGGTGGTGGTTTCGTGCACGACGAAAGGGCGGAGAGGAGCAGAGAGCTGCGTGTTTGCGAAGCGATTCCATTTCATTTCTTTTATTTTTGTTCTTTTTGGTTCCTCAAATTGTAGAAGGTTGCGACGGTTTCCGGAGGTCGTCTGGATCGATACCTTTTCGTTTGTAATTTTTTTTTCTTCTGTTTCCGCTTCTTGGGAATGCGAAGAGATGATGGAGGAGAGCGTGAGAGGCGGAGGGGAGGTGAACCGTGTCGTCGGCGGTGTGACTGGTGCCGTCGGCGGGGGCGACGGCCGGCCGCCCAATCCGCTCGCTGGAGCCTACCGCCCGAGCTTCGCCGGGGCCCGCGGCGGTGGTTCCAACCGTAAGACCACCCTGGTCCGCCACAGCTCACTCGTGAGTGTCCTTTCCTCCCCTCTCGCCTCTCTGTCTTTCCTTGCTTGATACGGGCGATTGATCTTTAATTTGTGCAACTTCTGCACAGTAATGATTCAACTAAATTGTGGGAAATGCTCAAGTTCTTAAGTAGCGGAATAAATAAATGAGTTCATTTTCCATATGTTGTCACTTACGATCTTACCTTTGTTTTGAATGCTGAATCAATGGGGTCATAGCAGGGGAACTAGAATTGTTATCATGTTAGCATTAAATCCTTCAAATTTAGATAAAAAACCTAGTGAAGAAGCACATTGCCTTTAACTATTGGTTAGTGAAGAGGATAATGATAAATTATGATGTTGGATCTTTGTAAATGCAGTTTCCTTTCAGGCTTCTGTTGGGATTTAGTTTAACAAATACCTGAGAGGTTAGCTTTCATTGTCAGATGCTGTTAACAAGAAACATGTGTCCCTTAGCATATTAATGCTACTATGTAATGTTAAGTTTCCAAAGTTTGTTTGGAAGGTCCATTAGATGCTTTCCGGTGTTACGTCTCTTGTTCATTTATTTATTTATTTTGTCATGATTGTGCTCTAAAATTTCATGCTTTAATTGAAATGCTATTATTGTTATGTCACTTCTTGTGCTTTGATTCTATCAACGTGTTTCTTTTGGGGGGTTTGTGCATGTACTTTTCTTGTTGAAGTTTTGGTTGGTATTTCGGTACTAAATGTTTAGATGTGAACTTCTGCATAGTGCATTAACACTGTTCTGCTTTTTGGGGCAGTGGGATAGCTATGCTAATAAATATTTTCCTTATACTCTTGAACTAGAGAATTTGCTACAGTATTTTATAGTTTTACTGAAATATGGACAATTCCCTTTTTCACGACTTATGATATCTGTTTATCTTTCTGGATTTTTTGGGTACTTTCAATACAATTTTGATTTATTTAGCCGCAGTTTTATTCTTTTAAGTTGGTTTCCATTCAGTTTGAAGCTTTCATATAAGGTTTAGACTTTATTTTATTGCCAAGTGTGGCAAGTCACCAAATAGTGGTCATTTGTAACAAGGTTCCGGTGAGCAAGCAAGAGTGATAATTACTATTTACTCTAGCATTTTAGTTGTCTTACATGACAGTGAGTGCAAATTACATCGATGTCAATTGACTCTGTGATTTTAATGCAATGGTTCATGAACTAGCAACTTTTGAACTCAGGGATCTCCTTTTTGCTGCTTTTGTTTGGAAGTTGAAATAAAAAATAATGATAAGACCAGAAAGACTTTTTAGGTTGTATGAAGACTTTATGTTGTTATTTCTTTTTTTTTTTTTTTGAGAGGGGAAAGGATGGTTATCAAGAGTAACCATTCATTTTATTGTGGCAATACTGGTTTACATATTCTTGTTACATGAGAATTAAAAGATTAAAGGATTAACATCTCCATCCATTCGTTCACTAGTCTCTCGGGTATAGCTAAAATATTCTCCACATATAATCTCCTCTCAAAATGTGCATCCATTTCGTTAGAGCCACATAGACCATAGGAAAGCAAACGGTGTTATATGTTTTCTTCTTGGAATATAGAATTGTATCTGATGATCTTGACTCTCACCATCCCTGAAAGAGTTCCAAAAACTTTCCGCCGATTTCTCAATCGATCCACGTGCATCTTGCTTTATCCCACACTTCTCTAGCCACCAAAAAATCAAAAAATAAATGTTCAATATTCTCTTCAAAAGTATTACAAAAGGAGCATGTCGTGCTAGCCTCTTGCACCCATCTTTGGATATAGCATATTGTAGGTAAGCGCTTTCTTCTCAGCAGTCACACAACAATCTTCAGCCGTTGTGGGATCCAAAACTTCCATTCTCAAATAATTATCCTCCAATCTGTTATCACTAACCAAAATTTTGAAAATTTTCCTGACTAAAACTTGACCTTGGACCATTTTCAAGAGTCTATTTGGGAAGGATCAAGAGCTTTGCCTTCAAGTTTTCCCATCAGCATGAGAAAGACCTGCAGCCGCTGGTTCGAGAGGTTAGAGGCGAACTAAGGAGTCTAAACTCCATTAGATAGTAGGTTCCCCAACAAAAATTAGCCACCGCAACAAACTTCTCGGATTTTATCGCATATAATCTTGGAAATGGCATGGCAAGAGGCTCCTCTGATGCTAATGATCCTCCCAAAATCTAAATCCATGGCCCGACCCCAATGGTGCCAAAAAAGATGGACAAATCCTTGTGATATGTGGTTGATGATCTTGACTATCCACATTTCTTAAAAAACTCTTGACATACATTTCTGTTGTAATTTTCTCTATGCCATTTTTCAACCTTTTTTTCTTGGTAGGCAAGTAGGAGATTAATTAATCTACTATGGATTTATAAATTAATTAATGATCAGTTACTCAACCCTTGTGTAAAACTTCTTGCAGATTAACTTAATTCATATGGGCAGAAAAAAATCTCACTTAAGATGCTCTTTATGCATATGCATTACGTTAAAGAAGTGCATGTTTTTGTTTTCTGATATCCAAGTAACATTTATGGCTGAATCTAAAACATTGCGCACATGCACTATCAACTATCAAGTATTATGTGTATGATCTAACTTTTTCATCAGCTTGGTTTTTGATGGACTTTGCCTAAACATTGCTAATGCACTTTGCCTAAAAGTTGGCACATTGGAATTTATATCAATCACTATATTGCGTTCATTGATCTTTTATTACAATTCCTCATCTTGATGTCTTGTATTTTTCCTGTGTATACTAACATAGGTTAATACCTCAGGTGCAGACAAAATTACTTGATGTGGCTATTGGAGTTGAGAAAAGCAAGGAAGCATGCGATACTAATTATGTCCCTATTGTAAGGTCTGGGGCTTGGTCTGATATTGGCTTTCGGCGGTCTATGGAGGATGCATTTGTCTGTATTGATAACTTCCTTCAGGATTATGGGCAGAACAACTCTGAAGGACTCGGTGCATTCTATGGGGTAACTTCTCTACCAGATTTTATGCATACAGTTAGCAAAGCTAACTTCAATATACATTTTTTTTAGAAAAATGTACAGACTTTTAATCCTTTCTGTTCAAGGGTAGTCATCGATGCTTGTGCCGTCTTTCAGGGCTTGTCCTTTTTTTTTACCTTATGCTTCCCTTTAACAGGTTTTTGATGGTCATGGTGGAAAACATGCTGCTGATTTTGCTTGCAACCACTTACCAAAATTTCTTGCGGTGGATGAAGACTTTCCAACAGAGATTGAGAGAGCTGTTACTTCTGCCTTTCTACAGACAGATTCTGCTTTTGCAGCAGCATGCTCTCTCAACTCTTCTCTTGCATCTGGGACAACTGCACTGGCTGCCCTTGTTGTTGGAAGGTTAGTGTTTAAATAAATTACAAGCCACATCCTTTACAATTATTCGTTTTGATTATAGTATAGTCTCCTTATCTGGTGCATGTTATCAAAGACCTCTCTTGAAAATACAATTTCACTTAGTTATCTTAACAGCCTTTTTTTATAAAAGTAATTTGGATTTGTTTTAATCCACCTTTCCACTTTACTCCCACACGACACTTAACACCTGAGTGTTTTCTATGAATGGGATAGGTCTCTGGTCGTGGCAAATGCTGGTGACTGCCGAGCTGTTCTCTGCCGACGAGGGAAAGCTATTGAAATGTCTCATGATCACAAACCGTGCTGCAGCAAGGAGAGGAAGCGTATAGAAGCCTTGGGGGGATATGTATATGATGGCTATCTAAATGGGCAGCTTAGTGTTGCCCGGGCCATAGGGGACTGGCACATGGAAGGGTTGAAACATGAAGAGGGCTTGGGGCCTCTCAGTGCAGAACCTGAGGTGATGAGAATGAGGCTTACTGAAGAGGATGAGTTCCTGATTATTGGTTGCGATGGGCTTTGGGATGTCTTCCTCAGCCAAAATGCCGTTGATTTTGCACGGAGGAAGCTTCAGGAGCATAATGATCCGATGACTTGCTGCAAGCAGCTGATTGAGGAAGCCCTAAAGAGGAACAGCGGCGACAATCTGGCAGTAGTTGTTGTGTGTTTTAATTCTAAACCGCCCCCTTCCCTCACTGCTCCTAGGCCTAGAGTTCAGAGAAGTATATCAGCTGAGGGCCTCAAGGAATTGCAAAGCTTCCTGGGGCTGTCTGGCTGACTGAAATGTAAAGTGAGTGGTTTAGTTGCCCTCATTTTTTTTTGACTCGAAAAGGTGGTTAGGTTGGCTGTCAACTTTTTCTTCATTCTTCCTTTTTAAGGGGAGATTTGTTGTGACCATTATTGTGGTTTGCTTCTGTTTCTGTTGTACGAGTAATGATCAGAGTCTCGAACTGTAACATATGCGGCGTCCTTTGCGATCTACAGTTTTCTTTTCATTGCGAGTGGCAAAAGAAGGAAAAATCTGATGTCCAAATCTCTCTTGCTGCCTACTGTGTTCAATGTATCCCTTCTTTTCGAGTTTAAGAATATATAGAGTTAATTTGAGTGGAAACCTTTGTCATTATGCTTCTCGTATACAACTAACAAAGTTGTCAAACAAAAAATCATTATACACGCAAAGAATACAAATTCAACTTAGAAACCTTTTCTATCTCCTTTGGAAGTTGAACACCTTGATCGCAAATGCGAAGACGAAGGCGAATAGCAAAGTGAACCCGACCACCGCAGCGGCCACCACCCCCAAGAATTCGTGCTTGAACCCGAAAAATCTCCTGACGAACTGCTCCACCGTCTCGCCGTTGTCCAGCATGATGTCCGTGTAGTCCCCGTACTGCGAGGCGATAAGTCCGTACAACGTCCATGCCACAGGACACGCCCACGAGTACCATCTCCACCACACAGGTATTTTCTGTGAACGCATAGCAACTATTTAGTGTCCCTCAAAACTCTTGGTAATGTGTTCAATTGCACAAGTATTCCCGTTAGCAACTTACAGGTCGAGGGATGAGAAAGCCTGCAAAGATGTTCCATATTGCGTAGAACGCGGTGGAGACGATGGCCGCGATGTCGCTGTTTGGCGTCATGGCCACCGCCATCATGCCGTAGAATGTGAAGTACATGAACGTGAAGAACATGAAGAAGAGGTACCAGAAGAATTTCTCAGCTGTCCAGTCGAAACCAATCATGCTGTAGACGACGAGCCCGTATATGACGGTCTGAAGGAAGATGTGTGGGATCTCTATCAGGACCTGCATGGAATGGAGCAAGCAAATGTGACTAAAGTGAGCCAGAGAAATAGGAACAAGTTCCGTTTTTTGTGTTAATGGTGGTTTCTGTTACCTGAGCGAAGGCGTAAGGGAGAGCAGAATACATTCCAGCGGCCTTCTCCCTGTAGAAGACGGTCCTCTCTACGTCCACAATCGGCTGCACGGTTTGGCCATTCTGTATTCCGATGAAGAGCACTGCAGCATACATGGAACCCAAGGAGTTCAATAGATCCTGCCCAGTAGTCCTGCAAGATCATGTCAAATCTGGTCATTGATCCATTTGGTAGCTGCGAGGAGAGTGTTTCTTAAAACCTTTGATACTACGAACTTACAATTTCTTCCCGAGTCTCCAGAAGATAGTCCCAAATATCAGGGCGATGACAGTGGTAAAGAAAATTCTCGTGGCGGTGTATGATGGATTTCTCCAGTATGACTTGTGCTGCTTCCACAGGCAAGACGTGCACTGTGTGACCAAGGACTGCGAGTACTTTGTCGGGAAGAAGAGGTCCTTCGAACCAGGAGGAGGTGAAGATAATTCACTGATCAAGGCTTTGTTTCTCCTGCAGTAATTTCCGTCGCGAAGTAAGACTTCTGCAATCATTCACCATTTCGATTGAGTTCTCTGAAAATTTACCTGTACAAATCAGATTCTCGGTAAATGTCAGCAAAGTTGACATCCAGAATCTCTTCTTGTGCTTGAGTTGTGACCTCCAACATCCATGTTGCAGGATTATACCCGTCTTTAATCTTTTTTACTCCTTCAATATCCTGAAGTGATATACAGAGTATCAGTACCATGAAATGCATGTGCTTCAGAACTCGGAAGGCGATACAATACAATGCTCTTTAATCTTTCTACGTGTCTGCATTTATGCATAAGCCTAACCTCGAAATACTTGATCAGATGGCATGAATTTCGTCCCAGTGGACCAACATATATCTCCTCTCCTCCTCTTTTCATCAAGAAGAGCTGCAATTTAACAGAAAAGTTGGAGATGTCAGCATTTTTCTGCACAAGCCTGCAGAATGCTTAGGCAAATTATAGCATTTATGTAATATCTCACCTCATCAAAGGCTTCAAAGATGTCAATGCTAGGCTGGTGAATCGTGCACACGACTGTCCTTCCTGTGTCCACAGTGTTCCTGACTGTTCTCATCACGATCGCCGCTGCCCTGGCATCTAGTCCGGAGGTTGGTTCGTCCAGAAATATGATAGAGGGGTTGGAAACCAGCTCAACAGCAATGGTGAGCCTTTTGCGCTGTTCGGTGGACAGGCCATTCACTCCAGGCAATCCTACCAGTGCTCCTCTTAATGGTGTCAACTCCACCAGCTCCATGACCTCCTCAACAAACATCTGCACAGAAGAATTACTAGTTGTTAGTTGGACCAGATACATATCTAAATTACAGGATGCTTAAACAAATAGAGGACTACACGGCTCACCTTTCTCCTGTCATCATCTACTTCAGAAGGTAACCGAAGCCATGCAGAGAAGAGAAGGGATTCATAGACTGTGACATGGGGAGAATGGATATCATTCTGTTCGCAGTATCCCGATATCCGAGCAAATGTTTCTTGTTTCTTCGGATAGCCTGATATACAGATATTACCATCTATGTAACCACCAGTTTTCCTACCAGCAAGTACATCCATGAGGGTGGTCTTTCCTGCTCCACTTACACCCATCAGTGCAGTGAGAACTCCTGGCCTGAAAGCTCCGCTTACGCCCTTTAGAAGCACCAACTTATCATCGGTGACCCCTTTATCTTTCATTTCCTGCTTAAGCTTCTGTTATTAGTATATTGTCCTGTCATAAAGGATGAGGTTTCATGATTAATGGAACATCTATATACCTGTGGCATGTCAACTGAGTATCTGACATTATCGAAAGTGATTGAAAGAGGAGCAAATGGAAGCACCATTCCCTTCTTCTTGTTCTCTCTGGAAGCTCGTTCTCCAGCAGCCATCCTGATTTCACAATTTCTTTCTGCAGTAATATGGATCGATTTTAAGGTGTCAGAGTAAAATTGTTGACCAAAATGTCAGGAACCAAATGAAGAAATGAGCTTACCCTTTCTTTTGATATTGGATGAGTCTGTTCCTGCAGGCAGTAACTCAACTGTTTCACCAGTCCTGTTAGCTTGCTTCTCGCGGAGAACCTCCTCGGATATGACTGTCTGGCCTTTTCCTAATGCTGTAGGCATCAATTCAGGAATCAGTATTCTGAACTTCAATGTAAAATTTGAAAAAAAATATGGAGCTAGTTTGAAAACTTATGGACTCACGATCTAGCCAGTCGAGGAAAAAAACAAAAAGAACATTGAACAGGAAGATGTATCCAAGCAGTGCACCGACTCCAATCCAATACCAGTTGGCATCAACGAAAATTCCACGAGCCTTAAGGATCTGAACTCCCAATGTATCATTGCTCTGTGTTGCATCCACAATCTGCAGAATTTGTTGAGAGAAATTGTTCAGAGAAGATTGCAACTTTAAGAATGATCACATCCAAAAAGAAGAAGTTTGGGTACCTTTTGCCAGCTATGTCCGAGAAACTCGTTTACTGCAACTGCATTCTGTGCATACATCAATGGGGACGACCAGTAGCCCCATATCCACCATTTCCTGATATCCTCTGTACCAAAGATGAGAATGTGAGTCATGATATATCCTCAAACTGAAATGATGTGAAAAGTGGTGGCTAAACAGCAGAGCTCCTTGGTATTTATATTCTTCTTACCCCGCGATATTAGGAATCCACCGAGAACCAAAAGAACAAGCTGCGCAAATGATCCAAATGTATCTGCAACAACCATCTCCCTCCCTAGTGCAGCAAGGAGTCGAAAGAGCCCAGAAGCCATTTGGCTAACCAATACGAGCAGAAGATAGTGCCTGAAAAACCTGCACAGCAGTAGTATCTACCATTAGTGATATTCAAGTCATTGAGGTAATTGCAAATCATGCTTTCTTGGATGAATCATTTCAATTATTTTCCCTGCAATCTCTCTAACCTTTCGATGTTTGGATCAAACCCGATAACATAATATGTCATGGCTATCCAGACGGCACACTCCAGAAATGAAATAGGAATCTTTAGGACCCATGTAGGCAATGCATATGCCCATGACGGGTAGAAGCGGAGGTCTCTTTGTTTGTAAAATATGGGAAGCTTTGCAATGCTCATGGCCAGTTCAGCAAAGCCATTGAAGAGATGAGTGACCAGTCCAAGAAACATGGCACCCAAGAAGATTACTCCATCTTCCACTTGTCTCCGGTGCATCTTTGTTCGGAGGAAGACCGTCATTGCAATGGTCCCAAGAATTATAAGCTGCTCAATGCAAGGAGAAAAAAGTTACGTCAGCCAATTACAAACAACTGCAGAAATATACTAAATACATCAGGTATCATTTCCTTGTACGCACCTGAACAATTTTGAATATATAAACAAATGAATTTCGCTTCATTAGTAGCCATTCTCTCGATATGCAAGCTTTCAACAATTCCATCTTGCTGATGCCATACTTGGAAGTAGTCAGTGCTGCAGGGTGGTTCCTGCTCCTGTCGAACGGGGTGCTCATCTCTAGTCCCACTTTGCGACCCACATGGAATGACTGGAAGACCTCCGCGAACTCGTTCACGGAAACATACCTGTAGGGCTTATCTCTATTAGCCCAGTACTGATGTTGATCCTTTCTTGAGGTAACCTGTTCATGCAAAAGAAACATCAGTGCTGAATTCTTGGTGAAGTAAATAGTGGAATTGAAAATTAACTCCAGTCCTTACTTCTTGTAGGAAATCCGCAACACCTTTCCTCTCTGGGCATTTGAAACCCATTTCTTCAAAGAAATCCAGAACATTTTCACGGGGCCCTTGATACACAATTTGTCCCTCTGAGAGGAGAACAATATCATCGAAGAGGTCATATGTCTCGGGGGCTGGCTGAAGCAATGCGATCAGTGCAGTGCCCCCGAGGATGTGAACTGACTGCCGGATAGAGTTGATGATCTGGTAAGTTGTGGAACTGTCAAGCCCCGTAGAGATTTCGTCCATAAAAAGTGCCTTGGCTGGTCCAACAAGCATCTCACCTGCACAGAACCATAGAGGATCAATTTTGCATATGTTTAAGCAGAATTAGTATGTCATCATTGACTAATACACAATTCAGAGGATCAAATGTTCCAAGGCTTTAGTATCACATTTGCTTCTGTTGATCAATTACCTGTTGTGACACGTTTCTTTTGTCCTCCAGAAATCCCTCTGATCATAGAGTCTCCTACCATGGTGTCAGCACATATTTCCAAACCCAAGATCTAAGAGGTGAGAGCAAAAGGATCAATGATTTTTTTTTCCTGGTCTGATTCTGTAGTAACTATAGTCACAGATAACATACCTTCAGAACATAATCTGTTACCACACTCTCCTGCCCTTCGACAGATATAGCCTGCATGTAATAGTCGAAAATAAGGCCTAAATGGATCTTCTACTCTGATAAACTATCTCAATGTTAAACAGTTTCCCAAAAGTTCTGCTTGCATACCTTCATGTATACATCAATGTCAGGGTCTGGCTTGATATTGGCTTCCTTTTCTCTTCTTGACAGCTCTGTCAACATATCTGCATTTAATTATGAAAAGTCATTTTAGCCTCCAAAATTTGCCAGCTAAAATTTGTATTCGCTAATATAGCAGAGCTTTCGCCCTACCGTAACGGGTTCCGACTCCTTGGCATCTGGCAGAGAAAGCTAAAGTCTCTCTCACAGTCATTTCTCCAATATGAACATCATGCTGACTGATATAAGCTGAGGTCCTCTGGGGGACAAACTCATCCATGTCGTGACCATTGTAAGTCACTTTACCGGACACCTAACAGATTGAAATGATTTAGTTGAATTAGTTTCAGCTGTAATACTGGTTAGACGATGGTGAGAGGAAAACAATATGCCTCAACATTTTCCTTTCTATATCTGAAATCCTAATTCAAGACATCAACTTTGGAAACGTAATAACTAGTTCTAAAGCATGGCCTCATGTTACCTACCTTTAGAGTTGAATCAAGCTTTCCGGCCAGAGCTAATAGAAGAGTTGTTTTTCCTGAGCCAGGGGGGCCTAGAAGCAGGGTCATCCTGAATTATGTTCATGCAGACCGTCGTTATGGCGAAGGAACACAACAAAATTTCATATAATATTAGCAGGCTCAGAAGTCTTTGGTTCCCCTTACCGGCAAGGCCTGATGATTCCGCTTATATCGTGAAGGATTGAAATGGGCTTTTTTGCACTCGGAACAATATGGAGGTAGCTAAGCACATCCTTCACCAAAAAAAGAACAGCAAAAGATTCAGAAAACACTGGTGAACAGCAAAAGCTGAAACTGACACTGTCTGGAAAGTCTCAATTTACCATGATCTTGTTGTAGAAGAAGTTGGTGAAAGTTGGAACACCACGATTCCCAATGTAAGCTTCTGCGTCGATGTTCAAGTGTTCGAACCTGACTTCTATGGTGGGGTTGTCGATACCAACTCTGAAGGAGGCATCAGAAAGAAACCACAGTCTGAGTTAACAACATCATGATGCAAAGAAACTAATGGTGATGCAGTGCATAATTGAGTTCTTACCGTTCCATTCGGTCCCTCAGCTTGAGAAGGAACTGCTCGTTGTCCTCCTCCGCAGTCCTGACCAGCCGCTGCAGCAGGTTCCTCCTCTCCTGGATGCCGAGGCCCTGGATGATGTCCACCTCCTGCTTGACCCCCGCCTCCCCTGTCATGATCCCTTTCCTCATTCGGTCGTAGGTGGGCAGCTTCTCGAGGGCCGCCCACTTCAGCGCCTCCTCATCGTCCTCCTCCCGAACCGACCGCCCGAAGATGTCTCCGGAGGTAGAGGCCCTCCACGACGAGACGCTGCGCCGGGCGTTTGCACGCATGCTGCCTCCGATGCTTGCAAGGCTCTCCATATTCTTCGAGCCAGAGCCTCGCGTAAAACTCCACGGCAAGCTGTGATCCGAAAAGCCTCCTCCGACGCCTTTAAGAACGTTAGTTCCTTATCCTTATACGTGTACCTCTGCTGCATGCACCGCGACGACCATATGTTACAGTCCGGTAACTCTTGTTGTCTTGGCGCAGCTGCGGCTTGTTAGCTGCAATACGACGAGTTCACGGTGTGAAGCATGGGAGGTTTATATATATATAACACAGGAGAGTTATAAGAATAGTATATGGAAGGTAATGATGAGATCTATTCCAATTGCTGCCGTAAGGCACCCGGTGGCCGGTATCCGGAGGGAGGGGCACCTCCTTCCCTCTGTCTGTTTGACCGTTGACGTTTGAATTTAGTATGTAAAGATTAAGAGACTTCGTATTTCCATTTCTTTGTTACCAAGGTGTTATTTGGATAAAATGCCATGGATGGAAATTGATAAAAGGGATTTATCACTTGGAAATCTAAAATTGATTCACTAAAAAAAACATTAGTAACTTAAATAAAATTCATGCATGCCAATAAAAGCACCTACTTGTATTATACCATTTTTTTACTATAAAATTATTAAAAAAAAATGTGTAATGCACTTATATAAAAAGTATCATGTTCATATTTCTTTATACAAAAATTATCATTATTTTACTAATGCAATCCGCTCCTTGTCCACAAAAAAATATCCAATATTTTTTAATATTTTTTTTTGAATTCATAAAAATTCATCAATTTGTTTGAATGTTTATTTTGCCTGAACCCTATTGTCATATAAATGATATATTTAAGATAATATTGACTAATATTTATTTAATGAATTAACAATAAATGCATGTTAATATGCCTTTTTATATAATGAGGTCTAAGTACCCCTCTTCATATCATCATTTATGTACTATTTTGTATATAGTTATGACATCGCATCGTGTCATGATTTTTTTTTCCTTATGCCTAATGGGCAGCACTATTGTACGATTCCCTTTTAAACATTTTGACTGGATATTGCCGTATGAGCCAGGTTCAGATCCGGTGGGGCCCAAGTTAACGTCCTCTAGTTTGGGGTTCGCCGTATGAAGGACGCTCGCAGAAGCCAAGTCAGAGAGAGAGAGAGAGAGAGAGAAGAGAGAGAGAGAGAGAGAGAGAGAGAGAGAGAGAG
>LTAE01002994.1:0-14004 GCA_001647135.1 Pontederia paniculata | reverse complement strand
AGAGAGAGAGAGAGAGAGAGAGAGAGAGAGAGAGAGAGGGTCATTGAGTCAAGACTCAAGACCACCCCCATAATTGAATCAAATGAAGTCAATGTGTTACATGTTTATATTCTGATATTTAAACATAATATGCAGTCGATAAACAAAGGCAGTGTGTTCAATGCGTTTTTCCTGGTAAATAAAAGATAATTGTTCCCATTTGATAAATGTTTTACCTCTGTCCATGAAAACGACCGTATGTCATATATTTCCAAAATGGTGTGGCTTATAATTTTGTCATATATGTCCAATGCTTTAATTGCCTCCTTGAGCATCTTGTTTTTTTGTCACTAATAAAAATATTTCTAGTGCAGTTTACAAACTAAATCAGAATAGAAATAGATAAATCTAGGAACTCGAAATAATCGAATTTCGTAAAAAAGTTCAAAATTTTAATCAGTCCAGTTAGAAGATAAATTTAAGAATTCGTGGACTTGTATGACCCATCGATCATATTTTTTTTCTTCTGCATAATGAGCCATCCATAAAATCTGGATGTGTGAAATAAGACGCAAAATTAAATTAGAAATTTCTTAATTTTATGAATGAAATAATATTACATACATACTTATAAAAATAAAGGAGCGAGTTAAAATGAAATTAGAGATTTAACAAAATATACAACTTTATTATTGACTCAGACTCAAAATTTCAGCAAAATATACAACTTTTTCTTATATATATTTTTAGATTGGATGATTTACCGCTTTGGCTCCTCGACCTTTATACCGCTTTAATTAATTGGCATATGGTAGCGAAATTGTTAAATTCCAGATTTTATTAAAAATTGTAAAAGAGTCGAAAATTGAAAGATGAAATCATAAAGTCAATTGATGGGCACAAAGTGCACCTTGTTTGTACTAATTACATTCGAGACATTGAGAACTTTGTATAGTCTTTGATCCTTGACTTAGTAATAAAAAATCCTTTGTACAGAAGAAGGAATAGATTCTATTGTGAAGATAGTGAATTTGCTTTTGACAAATAATTTAATCAAGGATTCCAAAGTGAAAGCTATAAGACTAACCTTTATGTCATTATAACTTTTTTTTTCTCTACTTCAGACATTGACATATCTTGTGTGTTGGGTTTTGAATTATGATGAAGTCAAACGTAATGCGAATTCTATGTGCAAGGCTTCTATAGATTTCTGGCATGGTCCAGGAGCACAAGGTATGTACGTGCCCTGTCTTCCCGTTTGTCCCACATAATTAAGATCATAAGGATCAAATTCAAAGATAGTGCAAAACTCAATTCATTTACCGCGTTATGTTTCAATATATATCACTCAAAGTTACAGAAGTGGTTTAAACTAATCATAGGACTAGTATATAGATTTGTGTTACTTGCATTGATTCAGAAGATATGTAACATGCCATTCATGAGGATCCAACTCCAGACAACTCTCCAGCATTCTACAAGAAACACCATGGCTAAAGCACACTAAGAAAATATAGGTCCTGAACAAATTAGCTAGAACATGCAAGTTACCCTCAACAGCGGTCTGGAAATGAGTAGGCTGACCCTGAGACAGTTGTGTTGAACTGACCCTGAATCGTGAGCATGTCGAAGTTAGAAAAGGAGTTTGAATACTAAACTCAAAGCAAGTAACCAAACAACGGCCGAGCGTGTTCATTTCCGCAACACCTGTTCTGTTCAAGTTCAATTTACATCATTCAGTAGGTCCTGAAAAAAAATCTGACAGGAAATGGTCTATCCACTTTCAGGACTATTAGCAAATGGCATAATAAATTGCACAACTATTTCTACATCGAAGGAGAAAAAAAGCTAAGTGAACACAAGGAGAAGTGAAAAATCAAACGAGTGAATGATCTTGTATTGTATAAAATGTTGTCAAGAAGAACAGCACCAGTATCTCCTTGCTTCATCGTTTGAACCATTCGAGTCCCCTTGTAATATCACAGTCATCCCATTACCTAGGGAAGATGGCTCTTGCTTCTTCTGCTCTTGAGATAGGATTACCTTCCTACTTAATATGTGGTAGATCTCTTTCACCACAGTCTGGAAGGCAGCTGCTACATTGGACGAGTCTAAGGCTGAGGTCTCTATGAAGAACAGGCCTTGAGCCTCAGCTAAGGCCTTTCCTTCTGATGTTGGAATCTCCCTTGTATCCTTGAGATCAGTCTTGTTGCCAACCAGAATGGTCACGACGTTCATGTCCGAATGTGCTGTTTGAGTTTTTAAAACCATATTAGACAGGGAATACATTTACGTTACTGGTAAATGCTATGCTCTACATTGCAGAAGGATGAGAGAAAATAGTCGTATGAAGTAATTATGTGCTATCTTCGGTATTTTCATTCACAAGCTTGAGAAATGAACAGCAGGCTTCCAATAGAAATAGCTGGAATGCTAAAGTTGTTACAATGCACAGCTTTCTTTCGGAGAGTTCATAAAGGAACTGGTGCTTACTGTGTAGTTCATTCAACCACCGGTCAATGCTCTCAAAAGTTGGACGCCTGCTAATGTCATAAACGAGAAGAGCTCCCACAGCTCCTCGGTAGTATGCAGAAGTAACAGCTTTGAAACGCTCCTGTCCTGCAGTGTCCCATATCTGAGCTTTGATTTCTTTCCCATCAATGTGCATCTTTTGAGTTTGGAACTCGACCCCTATGGTGGACTTTGAGTTTTGATAAAATTCATTCCGAGCAAATCTAGCCAACAGATTTGATTTCCCAACGGCAGAATCACCAATCAGTACAATTTTGAAAAGATAGTCCTGACTCTGTTCTTCGTCCCTGTCGTAATCCATCAGCTGATTTTACTGCAATCTTAAAACAGAAAAGTGAGTTTTATCACTATAAATAAAACAAAAAATGAGAACATTTTTTTCAAAGTATTAGACACAAGTCAACAGACACAAGATGAAAAAATTGCCATTACCACAAAGAAACCAAGTTCAGTTAAATGTTACAAGGAAGACCTATTTGGAGAGAAGAATTGTGGGACAAGAAGCAATGATATATCTTTTTTTTTAAAAGAATAAATGCAATGATATATCACCACAGATGAAATTTCTTTCATAGTGAACCTAGATAATCCATGCTCAAGAGCACTGACTAGAGTATTCCTGGAAGAAGGGGCATGTGAGATCATCAATATTATTTAGGGTTAATTTCATTTTCCTCCCTCAAACTATAGTATATCTACCAATATAACCCTTGAACTATATTATTATCCATTTTGCACCCTTAAACTTTTAAAATAGTGACATTTAACCTCAAAAAACAAATACCATTATGTTTTATGTTATTTTTATTTTTCTAAATTATTGAATTACTATTTTATCCTTGTTAATAATTTTTTTTAGATTCTTATCTAATAATATAAATTTTCTCATAATTCTAAGTATATTTAAGATCCAACTTTAACTTTTCTATTTTTTAAGTATTAATTTTTACTTCAAAATATTCTTCGGCTTCAATTTTATTTTTTTTAATCCAATTGCAAGTTTTCCTTTTTATATTCTTGAACAAGACTAGACTATTTGTCTTTGATCAATTAATCTAAGAAGGATAAAACAATACTTTAGCAATTTAAAAAATAAATAAAATGATAGAAAAAATGTCAAACCTTACTTTTGGGGTTAAGTGTCACCATTAGATAAGTTTAAGGGTGCTAAGTGGATAATAATATAGTTGAGGGGCTATGCTGCTAGATATGTCATAGTTTAAGGGAGGAAATTGGAAATAACCCTATTATTCAACTGCAGGAATGATAATTAGTCAGCTATCGTGGCATCCACTACTGAGAATCTCAATTACAAACTATTCAGTCAAGATGATGAAAACGACAGAATGAGTCATGACTATGATGTCCACAACATGCATTTTGTGCATTATTGTCCTAATGAATAGTTAAGGCAAGCTTTTTTTAAAGGGAAAAAAAGCTTCAGAACTAGTTTGGTGTGAAAGATATATAGAAGCTGCAAAAGGAAGTTATTCTTTCATTTCTAAAAGTCAACATTAGTACATTCAAATGTAGATCAATCATGTAACATGGAGGACAATGAAATGAACCTGCAATCAAAGTTCAAGAGATGCGTTTCATCACATGCATCATGATGGAAAACAAAACTGGCATAACTACTATACGAGTATCTCGGCATATGGGTATGACAATAAGATAGTTAAATGCAGTGTACTTCGTAGTGCTTGGAAAGGTCTTAACATCTTGAAGAAAATGGTTATCTTATAGAAAGAAAGTGTATAATCAAGTATCATATCACCCTAACCATGCCAGGATTTTGCAGCTGGATACTGAAGGTTGAAGACTACGATTGGGAAAGTAGCACCAAGTAAAGTATACTATCTTCACCTTCTTATTTTGGCGAACGGATAGTACGACCATTTAACCTTCACCATGCAATGATCAATGAATTTAGTCCATCAATGTAATGAAAGAGTCTATAAGGTGTAAACTTGTAAGAACCATCTTGTGATCAACTGTAGATCTGAGGTTTTTTCATAAGCAATTGTTTGATTTGTTATAGGATATGACTTGGACATATATATGCATAGCTTGTTTCGTTGTCCAATGTTATCAATCTTGTAGCCTTGATGCTGCAGGACTAGTTTAAGGTAAAGTTCAAAGTTTCTTCCATATTCTAGGTTATAAACGTATTACTGCATCAAGGAAATGGTCTGTCAGAATAAAACCCAAATGTTCAAAAATTAGAAGACAATAAAGCCAACTTTGAGATCAAGAACTATCCGCTAACTTATCAACAGGAAGCAGATTTAGTGATTTTCCTATTGAACAGAAAGACTATCTAGTATCCCCAACCAACTTTGCAGCCTGAAAATCACTTATATGCACAAAACCTATATAAAAAATGAACTCAAACTTTAAAACTGCAGAACATTGCCTTGTTTTCAGCTTTCCTCATCTGATTCTTATCATCGCATAAAATTCTGCAAGTGGAGACTAAGTGATTCTCCCACCAACATGTCAACGAACCTAGGTCATTGATGATTTTCCCTGTCCCTTCCATATTTTTTCTCAGGTACTGCTTAACATTTAGAGCAAGCAAAACCAACTTTATTCCTAACTTACCCAATGACACCTTTGATCTGGGGAGGATTCTCTTGAAGAAGGTCAATGGAAGCCTCCTGCTCATAAACCTCCAACACCTTGAATTTCATAACGATAAAGATATTTTTTGAAACTAAAGTAACCACAGTATTGATTGAATGCCTAATATAACTGCAATTCATATGGTTTCACCTATCAACAAACTGTATGCTTAAGAATTTAGCATGTATATGAAATGCAATAGAAAAATTAAAAAAAAAATAACAACTCTAATGTCCAGTTCATTTAGTTCAATATTAGTATCTTAGTGGCATGCAAGTGACTTGAACAACGCGCCAATCATACAGACATTTCCAGGAGGAAACAACATGTTCAAGTTTTTCTTTTACTGTCTATGGCTCTTAATTTCGTCTACATCCTAAAGGTTGAGCTTCAGTGTAGTTGCTCTGTAAAACAATTTGTTCTCCAGACTCAACAGATCTCATGCCCAAGCCTTTTACTGAGGGCTACCAGGGCAGCTGATCTCAGTAATCATGATTCCAAACAGAGATCTATAGGAATGTAACTATAGCTTACCACACTCGAACACAGTAAATTGCCTACAGTGACAGATTCAAAAAGGAAACTTTCTTGACTAGACCACTTTTTGGGCTTGAAATAGGATCAAAGTTCTGTCATCTCACTGGACATGCAGAAAAAAAACTCCATCCATGAGAACTCACAGTGACTCCAATTAAACCAATTGACCTACACGCCAAAATTTAGCTAAAAAGTAAAGTCTAATCACCCAATTGCAACCAAAGAAGAAAAAAACATGCCAAAGCAACAGACATTGTCCCAAAAACGTGAAAGATGCAAATTTCCGCTGTAAAACACAAATCCGGCCTAAAAGAACGTTTTTTTTTTCAAAATTTGCCAATATAACGAGCCAAATTCGAGTCTGAACAGTACCAGCACAAAAAGCACGAAAGCGGGCCAAATTGAAGACCGTTCTCATCAAACCAGGTGGCGGAAGCAACGCCAAAACGATTTCTTTCCCTCACCTCGCCGACGATCCACAGAATAAGTACCAAAATCCGATCTTCTTGCTGAACTCAGCGATCCCTATCGACTTCCGCGTTGAACAATCACGCGCGAGAGTTGGATTTGGGGATGGCAAACGCGATGCGGAGGCGTTTGCTTAGGAAGAGGAGGAGGAGGGTGGTGGTGGGGAGAGGGAGGCTGTTGGGTTACTCCTTTACCCCCCTTCGGGAAGCAAAGCGAGGCCGTCGGCATCAAACAAGATTCCAGAGGCGGTAAACCTACAACAGGCAACCGAAGGTGACGGGAACTTTTGAGAGACGAGTGATTAAAAGTCTCGTAGAACACCGACGACGCAGCAAACAAAGGGTCTGGTCCTCCGCCCCAAAACCCACCCGCGTTGCTCCTCTTATAGTAAATTACAGCTTCGGTCGGGTTTGGTTCACTCCACCATGGATTGGTAGGAGTCCACTGTTTTTTTTCCTTTTGAGGTCAAATGAGATGTTCTAACATATAATTTTTAGGTTTTATTTCTTTTATAGTAAATTCGCAATTTTTTTTCTAAACTAGAAATTGTCACGGACTTCTTTTACTTTGAGTACTAGAATTTTCACGAAGGGAAAAAAATTAAGAAGTAAAAGTGATTAGTTAGTTTCTTTTGTACCACTTTTCTATCAAGTCCTGTATTAAAAAATTGTCAATAATTTTTGTACATTACTTTTTTTGTCCAATATCATCATTATTTATGTTGCACTTATTTTCGTTAACTAACCTTTTTGTCCCCTTATAAGTAAAGTATATATTTAATAATATTAATTAATTTTAAGATTAACAAAGAGGAAAGAAGAAAGGATTTTTCTCCTTAAACATCACATGATCATGACACTTAACCCAAAACTTTAGTAGAAACATATATGTAACACTCCAACCCAAAATATGACCCACTGATCGTGTCCAAGTTGAATACGGGTCATGTTGCATGATACTCATAGGATAACTTAACTTCAGAAAATGGGCAGACCAACGTGGACAATGTTCAAAAGGGACACGGGCCAAAGAACTTGGATAGTCAATAGAAAATTTATGTCCATAGAGGAGGATGCAGGTCATGTTGCTCTCTCTCTCTCTCTCTCTCTCTCTCTCTCTCTCTCTCTCTCTCTCTTGAATTAGAGGTAAAAAACTATTTACCCTCCCCTCTTGTCACCACCCTCCTCTAGTTTTCATGCTTGGAATTCACATCAAAAGAGGTTGACAGAGACCACTAGTATGCGAAGGAAGGAGAAGATAGCCACTCGCGGAGGGGGACGAGGAAGATAGTTTTGGACATGGAACGAATAGGAGATAACTGCATCATGAAAAGGTATGTAATTTGGATAATAAGAAATGACCAATTATCGTGTTTATGTGATTAATGAATTTATGTAAGATGACAAAAAAAGGGGTCTTCTGATGGATTTTCTCTGTTGGTAGGAGTTTGTATAGTCCTAAATAATTATGACAATTTTCTATAAAATAGTGTCCTCGAGATAACTTAAAAGGCGAAGGATCACTCCCGGACATGGGCTGCATTTCCCCACAACACGGTTCGCATCTTCGAGTGTTGGCATGAATGACGCTGAGGACTGGCCATGTCAACCCCCGACATGGATCATGTCCATCGATAAAAATAGTGACACTCAACTTGTCACGCCCCGAACCTGCCATCCAAGACGCGAAGAGGTGTGTTACAACATTCTACATAATTCAAATTCAAAATCTATGGACAACGATTAGAAATAATTTTAACAGTTCCAAAATAAAAACTAACTTTAGGATTTGGCAAAAATTTTAGCATGTCCTTTGCTAAAAATTAGTCCATGCGGCATATACAATATGTATAATGGGTCAAACCCGAATCTTATAAACACAATGGAAAAAAAATGGATAAAAGTATAGGACCAAATGTCCCAACAAAGAGTTTACGATACTCCGATACATAATAACAAATAAACTAGCACAAGGGTCTGACAAATAGGTAAAAATCTATGAATATGACAAGAATGGACAAGAATATAAGTATGCACCTCTCCAAACTCTCACATACACACACAATCCTAATTATTTTTTCTTTTATAGCCCGATGAGCATGCAAGAGAACTATACATCGATTCTCGAGGAGTATCTCCTCCTCCCACCTACAAAACAACAATAATACGAGTGATGAGCATAAATGACTTAGAGAGTGAAAAGTAATGGATCCATAAAACATTTAAACCATCCAAAAAATAAATCCATCGGAAGAACACATTCAAGATATATATCATACATAGCTTCATACAATAAAAATACTAGCAATCAAATGTAAGATTTGAAACATGCTATGTATGGGTTGAACTACGTGTTATGACTACATAGCTTCATACAATAAAAATACTAGCAATCAAATGTAAGATTTGAAACATGCTGCGTATGAGTTGAACTACGTGTTATGACACCTCCTCATCCGCGATCACATCTTCAATCCGCCATGGCCAATGACCACCTCGACCCATCGATCATCACTCGCTCCCACGAGGGCATCACACCGTCACCACGAATATTTTCCTTGACCACGTGAGTCGTCACTTGCCACGAGGATGAATCATCATCATCATCACGCAGGTAGATCAACTCGACCCCGCGAGCTATTGCTCTCCCCTACGAGGGAGAGTTACCATCGTCATCATCAACACCTTACTCCAAGTGAGCTACCATGCATGTCTAATGCACATGCATGAGATATACATATATCATGAAAGTATTTCAAAATAGTACTTGAGATTAACACTTACAACCACATTTCAGGATTTATGACACACGAGCATAGAAGCTTTCAAATCTTGACATCAGAATAAACATCATACATAAATCCCAAAAACTCCAAGTACATGAAATCCATCAAATCGGAAAATCGAAGCTCACATATCATGACAATAGCTCAAAGAATCAGTACATCATTAACATAATCAATCAGGTGAGCTAAAGAAATGAATATACTGGACCACCATGATGTGGCATTGCTTTAGGTTTATGGAAATTTACACTCACCTCGCTAAGCTCGACCTCGTCGGGTCTCCAGTGTCCGAGCAAATCAAACTAACTGAACACCTAACCTATAGTACGATCTACCAACATTAGTATCTCGAATGATACTTGTACAATTAATTTCTTCATATCTTCGTCATATTTTATTAACACATCAATCAATTAGATATTATCATTATTATAGAACTTTTCAAATTAATAAGTAACACTATTTATTTTCGAGTGCACATATGAATTACTCATTCTTTTAATCACTTAGAAACTACTTCATAAACACATGTGTTAAATATAAGTAAGCATTTCCACATATGAGCAACAACCGTACATATATGTAATATAACTATTCCACCACTTGTTTGTAAATATAAACACATATATGTATAGTATTGGTAATTATTCGGCAATTACCCAAGCATCTAATCAATATCTCAGACTAATTTCTCTAAATTAGATTAATAACTCTTATTAATATTCCGAAATCAGATTAATTGCTCAGCAGTTAACCAAGTTTTAATCCATATTGTTCGTATTCCATTTAATTGTTTTCATCTCTCGATGTCATAAATCTCTAATTGCTAAAAATTCATCAGTAGGCATACAAATATATAACATCAATAATCCTAAAAAGGTCAACGATCGCTCACCGGAAAAACATAAGAAAGAAGGTATGAGTCTGCGGTTGTCTACTCCTGTTTCGATGATGTCATCCCTATGGAGAAACGAAGGCTTAATGAGGTGACAATAGGAATAGCTGGTTACAATGGTGAGTTGACTAATCAAACAACAAATGTTCACCGGAAATACGAAGGAATGTCGTGTGTCCATTCCTAGCTCCGGCGCTATATGCACATAGATGCCAACTCAAGCTGTCATGGAGGGAAAAGGGGAGGAAGATGCATCAGATCTCGTCATCAAGCGACCTAAAACTAACAGCCCATGATTACTCACCTATGATCGAGCATTGTGAAGGATCATACCATCGAATTCACAGAGGTGACGAACCCACGACTACGATGATGAACATCGACACAAAACAAGGCGAAATCAATCCATATCCTCAAAATCAAATCCCAAAATGTGACAAACAAAATCAAGACTTACCGAAAAGGGATTGGCCGTGAATCGAACTCGAAATTAACGGATTCCTTCTCTCTGCATCGGCTCTTTCTCTCCTTGTCCGATCTGCACACTCACACGAGAAATCAAATCAGCTCCTATATTCATGTTCGCGCCAATGACAGGAACACGAACGTACCCGCCGATGGTCAACTCCGACTCTGATGATGGTGCATTTAATGGCGCAAGGACCAGCAGCTTTTCCCCCTTTTTTGCCTGAAACTTCCGGCTCACAATACACCTTCCGTAGTTTGAGAAAATCCACCAAATTAGTATCATCAACTTCGTCTCATCGAGAGCATCAAAACAATATATTATTTGTGGATGTTTGGTGGCTGAACGGTGAAGCAATGTTGATTGGAAGGTAAGGAGGCAGAGGTGGCCACTGCTCATACGTGGAGAAGAAAAGGAGGGAGAGAGGAAAGAGAGAGAAACAAGTGAGTTTTTCTTTTGTTGTGGACCTTTTGTATTGGCCCATTTCACAACCTGTCGAAAATGGATCCGTGTCTTATTTGCTCGATGCACATCCCTGAGAACCCGACCATGTCTACCTTGGCACGGATAATTTCCTCTGATCGAAACAACACGCGCTGAGCGACACGGCCTGCGTGCCTCATGGACACATTCCGCGCTCAAGTGACCCCTATGGTAAAGATAAGAAATGGGCGGAGATGCGACTCGTGTGTTCATGAAAAAAAAAATGATAAAAAGAAATCCTAGAACCAAAACGGATCGTGCCGTCTTGAACCAGTCCGCGTTTCCACAGGAAAATGATCTGCGCTACCTCGAAAATGGTTGTACTCAACCAACAAACACTACTTGACTGGTAGGCAACATGGACTATGTCTTTAATGACGCGGACCATGTCCCAAGTTGCATGTTGATAAGTTTGTTTGATTTTTATGAATTGATTGAGGTAGGATTAATGGACTTTCACATGAACCTAGCCTAACAAGTAATAAGAATTAAAAGATGTTAATATTTGTGACTAAACTTATGCATGAAAAGGATGGTCCCGACAAACTAAGGGATTATCCATACTATTAATACGGACTCAAACGTCGGAGAATTAAATTCCTTCAGGGACTATTGTCTATGGAGTTCTATTTAGGCCAGAGAGACTTCATGACCTAGCTAGTCATATAGGAGTCAGGGCTCACCTTAATCTTTCATGCACTGATAAATGCTCATATTATTGATTGAAATAAAATATGATCCATGATAAGATAAATAGAAAATAAGTCTGAATGGAATAATGAACTTGGCTTGAACATATTGAGACAATGGACACCATGAAATATGGATGTAATTAATGTTTTCACTTTTATGGATATGAAATATGTAAAGGAATGATAAAAATTGATTGTCATTTGTTATTAATGTTTAAATTAGAAATAAAAGGATTTGTTCAATTATATGTTAACGCCCATATGATCTTTACATATTGGACATCACATCTCATAGAAGTTTTCTCTCTTGTGAATTCCATTCTTCAAGTAATCCAGAGTCTGAATAGATGTCGATAGCACAAGTGATGATGCAGTTCGTGATGGTCTACTATGCACATAGAATAGGTCATGGTCGAGTTATGACGGTAATGTAATAGAGGATAATGAACTCTGATTAATTAATGTCTTTTTGTTTGGATTTACTAGTCAATTTTAGTCTTCCCTTGAAACCTATATAATTCGACTTTTATTTTCTCTAGTTGAAATAATGTTTTAGTTTAAAATTGTGGTTTTATATGATGTCTATGAGGTTGACTAGTCAATTGGTCAAAGGGGAACATTTTCTTGGCAGCGAGGTGCGCTTTCGAGGGCTCTACTATTTGAACTTTTATTAATCAGATAATTTACTCCATCAATCACTCTCCATTCAATTTTACATTACTTCTAATTCTTCGATTTGTCACGTATCAATTTTTACCTAAAATAAAAAATTAAATAAATTACTTTTTTAGTGTTGTAATTATTGTATTTAAGGGTGAACATAACCGGGTATAGATTAGGAATGCGATCATTACGATCCCGATTTTTATCGGGAAAAGGAACATAAATTTCATTCCGATCTAATTGCAATCGAGATTGAGACTGAAATGACATGATTTGAATCAAGATTATCCCAATTTATTTTCTAACATTGTTTAAACATAGAAATGTAAAAAAATTATCATATTAAGAATATTTAATTAAATTATATGTACCAACTTCATGGACATACAATTATATTACCAAATATTATAAGTTAATACTACCTTAATCAAGTAATTGAATATATACTTATAAAAAAATAATTGAATATATGATGTGAATATTACTAGTTTATGTAATAGAATACTAGGTCTAGTCAATTGGGTATTTAATACCTGTGATGCATGAGTCATATGCTGAAAGACCCTGCTATTAGATCCACCTTAGATAGGTTCTGGACCTCTCACTCTTCGATGTTGATTAGATAGGAGATTCTGATTGAGATTCCTCAAAAAATGAACATGTGATTCCTCTCTTCACCGAGATTCAATATAGTATATATACACCTTGCATGATGGTGATGATCCTATCTAACATCTCCGAAATATATTAACTCCAGAGTTTTCCATACCATTGTTGCATTCTTGATTCTCCTTAGTTGCAATTACTGCTCATTTATTTATGAAATTCCTGAAAACATATAAATTAGTTAGTTGATACTTCTTCTCCTTTAGTTCATTTCGATCATTCTCTCTAGAACTAATTGTTAGATTAGATTAGAGTGTTTATTCTGTGTAATTGCTTTAGCTTACCTGTGGATTCAATATCTGAAGTACTGTAATCAATCACTGTGCACTTGCAACATCATTGTATTGTCTGAAGTTTAAAATTGTGTCTATTATCATTCGCTATCCTACATATACACTCTCATAATCTTGCTACATGAATCCAATTTTGATTCAGCACTAGGCAACACACATCAAGTTTTTTGCACGTTGTCGGGGAAGCAATTGCTAATTTTTAGAGAAAAAAGCACTCATCTAGTTAATTTCATCATTTTCATTGTAAATATCATAAGAATATGTGAATATTTCTCTGCAGTTTTATTTTTTTTCTTTTTGTTGTGTTATAATCCTAATATAGTGCATGTCAAGATCTAGATATTCTTAAGAAGATTGCTATTATTCTAAACCAAAAAGAGAATTCAAGAAGAGAAGGAAACAACAAAGGATAAACAAGACAAATACATTGCTGATTTCTGAACTGCGGTCCAAGTTTCTAAATTATAGATCTCTGAAGCATATATCTGTTGTCTTAATTCAGTCCAAATTTTGAACTATCTATACTAGCTAACCTATAGTTAGAAATTGAAATTGAAGCAACATGTTATGATATTTGTGTTATGTAAGTCAATTTTGATACTCAAGAAACACCAATCACTCAAGAAACTCAATTGAATATGGAAACTAAACTTGCAGCTAAAGAACCTAGTTGTTTGAAAGATTTTTATTCACCTACTATTATCAGAGTTCAAGCTCCAATGGTCCAGCTATGACAAATGTGAATTTTTAACTATGACCTATTTTGGTGATCATGATACATCAAGATCAATTTGGAGGAACAACTACTGAAGATTGATGCGAGCATAAATATACATGTTGCACACATTTATTTCATATCATTTTTAGGCATTTAGTATATATTTGTTTATTATTTTAGTGATTTATTCATTACATTTTGT